>JANHFT010010062.1:182125-195867 GCA_032467955.1 Pseudoxenodon macrops | reverse complement strand
CCCAAAATAAAAATGCCGGCACCCACAGAGCAGAACCGGCTCTGTGATGTCACCAGTGGCTTACTACCTACCCGGTCCGAACTGGTAGGAATCCACCTCTGAACGAAAGCATTCCAGAGAAATAGTCACGTAGCCCCTGCTTGACCAAATGCACCCCTCTCTGGGTGCTCAGTTTTACTGTTGAACTGCTCTTAATGATAGGAAGTTTCTTTGAACATTTAATCAGAATCTGCCTTCTTGTATCATGATATTACCATTATGGATTTTGCAATCTGGAAATCAAGATGACAGGCCTTGATTTTTCTGGTGTGTGACATTTGTTCAGGTATTTGAAGACTGCTACCATCTTCTCCTTCTGTCAATATCAATATATTTTATCTGACTTTACAGGACATAATTTAAAATCCTTGCTGTGATCATCCTCAGGGAATGTCAGCAATTTATGTGACTTGTTAACTTCCTTCAGTCTCTACCAAGATGTGGTCCTTTGCGTAGCCAATTACATTCCGACATAACCTTTTCTGACTTTTTCTGCCATTTTATATCACTTTTGCCTTGCCATTTTTGTCCTTGAAACTGGGAGACCTGTTGGTGTCCACAGAGGATCAAAACACAGAAGATGATGGCTTCGTAAGGGACAGAGTGTGTATTACAATTACATTACACAGATGTTGTCATTTTGACAAAATATCTGGTGGCTGAGGTCTACATGACTCCTCTGCTTCTTAATAGCTTGGCTAGTTGACTTGCAGGTTGCTAACCTTGATATGCAGATCTAGGTGTCCTATAATATGGGACAGGTATCCCATTATTCAAGTACATCCTTTGTTTCATTTATTAAAATAAAACGTCTCTCTTTACTCAAATCCACACACTTCAAAATCACTAAGGCCTGAAAACTCTGATTCAAAAAATAAACTGGAACCATTTACTTAAAGTCTTAATCCTGGGGAAGTGTGGTGGTCCTGTTTTACTCTAGTCATCTTTCAGGAGGAGAGGACCTCTCCCATTCAAGAACAGGAACTGAAGCTTAATGTTTTCGCTAGAAGTACAGATACCTCCAGACCCCTTTATCCAGGTGAGAGAGTGGAGATGCTAAGAAAGAATAGGGCAGGCTTGCCTTTCTGAGACTCACTATATAAATAAAACAGTTATACTCACCATAAAGGAGAGTGCCATTTAAAGCAGTTGTCTTCACAGTCAAGTAAATTGTCACTTTGTTCCATTCTTGCCCTGATGCAAATCTATCCTCCGACAGGGAGGATAGTGAAGGTAGTTCTAAATAGGAGTTTCCACTGAACGATGGGAAGAATAATGTTGTATCTGGAGCAAACAAAAGTATGGTACATGTCTGTCAGTGAAAAATTAGACTGACTTGCTTTTTTTGCCCTAGGAAAGTAAGACTCCACACCATCAGTACCCTGCAAGGATTACCGATGGCAAGAGAGAGACTTGTCACACACGGCATTTCCAGTGACGGGATTCAAATAATTGAACAACCAGTTTGCCCAGGGGCAGATTGGCTATCGTGGGAGCCGTGACCCATCCCCTTCCTCCAGCTCTGCCACACATGCGGGATGGCCAACCTGACCCTGGGCAAACCAATTGTTTAACTACCCCTCCACCACTCCGCTATGAAAGTGGATCCTGGGTGCTGAGCTGCGCTGCAATGGAGAAAAAGGCAACGGAATGGCCGGCACGAGAGAAGGAGGAGGAAAAGCGGCTTTCTCACTCCCTCGCGCCAGCCGCTCCATTACCCGTGTCTCCATTGCAGTGCAGCGCAGCACCCAGGATCCACTTTCATAACGGAGTGGTGGTGTGTAATTTAATAACCGGTTCGTTTGAACCAGTGCAAACCAGCTGAGTACCGCCACTGGCCATTCCTGTTCCCTTAGGATGCTTTGTTTGCTTTAAAAGATGATAAAAGAATAATTTTGATGAGAGCCGTATGGTTTTCTTCTGGGCATCCTGGATATGATAATAATTATTCATTGACTTGTAAGCACCATCCCCTTAATTTTACATAAAAGCACAGAAGAATATGAGGAAGCTCTTCTTTTCTCTGCAGAGAACTAAATAAGAGTGGGAGTCTTCATAAGCAAAGTAGCTTAAGAAGAACAGACCCACGAGATCTTTAGAGGCATGTAATGAGAAGTGTAGACTATAAAGAGTCATTCTTCAGTACTACTAGCACAATTTCTCAAATCTACTGCTTCCAGTAGCCAATGAGAATTTATTTTGGCATTTTACTTGCAACAATGCTGAGCCAACTATTTATTTTATCTTTTTAATTATTTCATTATTTTTTTAAAGCAGAGGTAGGACTCCCGTATTCTAGGAGATTTTCTTCTCCAGGACACACACTTTCAACCTGATAAAAGCATTAGTGACTTTCTTGAAATAATATTCCTGACTTGTTGGCTCTGGTTCCTGATCTTTCCAGAGCCTTTCCTTCTCTCAGCCACTGCCAATGCCCCAAAATGGCATCCCCACAAGTTCTGGTCTTTCCAATATCTTCATTTCCCCCCCCTCAACTATCTATTCCATGCAACTGTTCCTTCTAGTGATGATTTCAGCAGGAAGTAACCATGTTTCCAGAATGCGATCTCCCATGGGACTATCCTTTCCTCATCTTGTCACTTTTCCTGATTTCCTCCACTACTAATGTTCTTGGCCTCCACAAACTCTGAATAAAACAGCCCAGTTTTTTCTTTGCATTGACCAAAAGCCAAGATTTTTTGGTTTTGCTACAGATGACTCCAGTTTACTGTTCCATGCAGAGGTGTGTTCCTACTAGTTCTATCTGGTTCTATAGAGTAATAGTAACTCCGCAATGATGTCATGGAGCCGGTTCTATCGGTGGCTCCGTGGGCGCCGCCATTTTGGATTTTGCTTCTGCGCATGCGCAGAAGCTAGTTTTTGACTGGCGTGCATGCACTTGCTTGCACACTTTGGCACATGCTCAAGGTGCAACCCTGAGCAAACCGGCAGTAAGAAGATTCAGAACCCACCTCTGGTTCCATGCACAGAACATCTTGCCCATCACTAGACAATCATGACATTTTCTTGGCAGCAGTACAGAAATTGTTTGTCACTGCCTTATGACAAGATGTTTTTTTAAAAAACTTTCCAATCTAATCTACAGTTTTGAAATTCCTAGGAACATTCTGACCCAGATACTAAACAGGTCTGACTCTGCTTTAGCTCCAAACTCAATCAGGTATTTCCACCTGATGGAACAATCTAATTTCCAGCAGACAGCAAGAAAATCCAACAAACCAGTTTACAAATTAATTCGTGTTTTTTTTTTGGGTAAATTTGTAAATACAAATTTTGCAAAACTTTGGCAGTAATAAGAAAACATCCAAATAAATGTATTGGTCACAATTAAATTTTTATCTATATCCCAGAAAATAGTACATTAAGATATCCTACACTCTCTTCTTAATCAGAATATATATTACCAAAATAAAAGTTTATTCAATGTACTGTACATTCATCCTTTAACCAAGTTATTTGAAAATCTGCAAGCAATATTATATTTTCTAAATGCTTTCTGAAACTCATTTTATTATAATAATTATTAATGACTTGACCATATTTTACTACATTCTCAACAGTGAGAGTTGCAACAAATCTAAAATAACATATTAACCATATCCATTCGAATAGTAGCATGCCATATGCAAGCTAACTCTCTCCTATAAGATACAATCATAATTTTTAAAAAACCCAGAATAATTATCCTTTCATTGTTATTTTACCACATGACAGCTATTGGAATAATGAAAATAAATCTGTTATTGGAGAAACCTGGTCTTTCTTGCCATATATTGCTTGTCTAAATGATTACATAACAAATAGTTTAATTAAGTAGATGTATTGATTAGAATTTATTCTGACAGCTGGGTTTCAACTTCTGTGCATCTTTGAGAGGGCAAAATGTTATACCTGAAGATGGAATTTGTGTAAATTAAACATTTGAACCAAATGTCTTTTACTATTGATTTTTAATGCACAAAACAGATGGATAGCTCCCATGGTTTCATCGAATAACACCAGAACTCTTGAAATCAGGCTTATTAAATTAATATTTCAACTCAGTTCTTTCTGTTCTTTTACTATTGATTTTTAATGCACAAAACAGATGGATTATTTAGACAGAAACCTCACAAGGATAAAGATACAAAAATCAGAGAAGATAAACAACTAGTAAAAAAACTAAGTAAAAAAAAATTTTTTTAAATGGTAACACTGCTACCATTAGGATGGACTAGAAGTAGAATGGAGCAATGGACTGAAGTACTGAAATGGTTTGATCAGAAAACAGCAGTTTGGAATGAAAGCTGGAAAACTTCGTTGCCAGATACACTTGCAATTAGTCAGGGAATGGGAGCAAGATGACATTATCCGTTCCTCTCCTAGGAAGCAGTGAGTGACCTGTACTGGTGATGAGCTAAATAAAAAGTTGGACTCTACTAACTGGTAAATGCAGATATGCCCTTAAAGGACAAGGTAGAGAAGATATTGCACATAACACATTTATAGTTTTTGTTTTCTTTCTAGAGTTTCTCTTTAGAAGCTTGTGTTAAATTTGGGGTAATCTTCCTTTGAACTGTTCCAAAGATGCTTTTTCAAGAGGCAACTGGACTTCTTCATTGTTGTTGTTTTCTTGAAAAGAAGCATTTTGCTTCTTATCCAAGAAGCTTCCTCAACTCTGACAAAAACAAAGTCCAGTTGCTTCTTGAAAAAGTACCTTTGGGCCAACTATGACCTGGATGATTGAGAATCTCTATAGTACGTATTGTGACGTATCATGATGTTTTTTGCCTTTGCGGAACTGCAAAGCCTGCATGTGACGCATCTGCTCCGCAAACCGCCAGTCTGACAGGCTTGCTCTATAGATTTCCTTTGAATTCATGTAGTATAATTGCCAGTTGCCTCTACAACTACCTTAGATATTATTAGTAGCTTTCTGATTTGAAACAAACCAGATGATGACTTGGTTGATTAATTGCTGTAAAAATAATTTAGAAATGGTGCAGTGGATCTTGGTTTGTTCTAACAAGTTCTAAAAGTTCCTATGATCAGAAACTTAAAGGATTAGATACAAACAACCTCCAATCAAATCACCTTTTATTAGTTAAAAAAAAGTTTTGTAAACAAATTCTAAGCCCGACTGGAATTTAAACCTTCTAAACTACAGTGAATGTAATTGTTGAAAACAGAATATTGGATAAGGACAAACATTATCTGTAAAGAGATAGGTCATATACAATTAAACTAAGTTAATAAATCAGCATGCATATCAGGCTATTCTAGGATGAGGAAATGACCAGTCAGCATTTTAAAAGACAATATAGAACCATATATTGTGCAAAAAATGAAAAGCTTAACCACATCAGGCAAAAGCACACATTAAATCAATGAGAACTGGATACAGTGTATGGTGCTTTGCATAGTTAGAAATACTGTGATTGTCCCCATGTTGGTATCTGCCTTTGTAAGACAAATCCAAACATCGTTGCTGAATAAACAATTCTCTTTATCCGCTAACCTCATCTACTCTCAGAGTGCAGGGTTGTTATTTCACAATCGTGCATTATTGGCTTTGCTTCTATTGCATTTGCATTCAAAGTGGATGCCAGAAATCTACAATTACTATTTCAACACAATGCATGCTAGTGCAAGTAAAATATAATAATTGCCCAATTTTAGAAAATGACAACATTCAGGTTTTGAACTTGGTGGGCTCTCACCCAGGGCGAGGACCCTGAATTTCTAAGGGACTCTTATCCTCCTCCGCACCAGCATTTCTCTTCATAGGTCATAGGCCTGATTTAAGGATGGTGTCAGACTCAGTAAGGATATAGATAAATCTGATGGGACAGCTACTTTTATTGACAAAATATCAGGGGTCGGTTGTGAATATTTTTGTTGCCAGTCCGCTCAGGGTTGCGCTGCATGTGCGCACGTGAAGCGCATGCATGTGTGCGCGTGCATGCGCACACGCACAGCAATAAAAAACTAGTTTCTGTGCATGCACAGAAGCAAAAATTAGCTTCTGTGCATGCACAGAAGAAAATCCAAGATGGCGGCACCCACAGAGACACCGATGGAACCAGCTGGGTGACGTCACCGCGGAGTTACTACCGGTTCTATAGAACCGGATAGAACCGGTAGGAACCCACCTCTGCAAAACAGGCTATTTATAAGATATTCGGTGTCTTGATTTTTTACAGTTGCTGGTGAGATATTATTTACAGAGTCTCTGTTTGCCCTACAAGGTAGTCCACACAAGAAGCACAATCATAAAGGCTAACTCCATCTTTATTGAAGAGGTATGTGAACAGAATCTTAGAATATAGAATAGAATATAGAATAACAGAGTTGGAAGGGATCTTGGAGGTCTTCTAGTCTAACTCCCTGCTTAGGCACTTCAGACAAATGGTTATCTAACATTTTCTTAAAAACTTCCAGTGTTGGAGCATCTACAACTTCTTGCAAGACTAAAAGTATTTCTTCCCTACCTTCCTTTTACTCTCTTTGGAAAATTACACAAGATGCCCTCTGAGATGCTTCCCATGCCTTCTCTCCTATGGACTGAGATTTCTTTTATGTGCTGTTTGTCCTGTCCGCAGTTCTTCCTCCTGACTCCCAAGGTGACTCCCACATGCCATTACAGCCTCCGAGTTAGAAAAATCATTTCTTTCTTAACCTCTAAGTTTTTTCTTGTATATCATAGCCCTGTTACATAGCAGATTTACATTCAATTGTCATGTTTCTGTCCCTTCCCAAAACTTACATTCCTGTCTTGCTTATCTCTAATTTTAATCTTTTTCCTTTCACTAGGCAACTTTGGGCCACCTGCTCCGTCTCTCCTTTCTGCCTGTTATCAATTAAGGCTCTTCAGCAGCTTCCTTATACGCTAAGCAAGAAAAAGCGTGGATGAGTCAATCCAAAAAGGCAGACAGAAAGTTGATTCCTGAATTTCTTCTCTTATCTTCTGTGCATTAAATGGGGACAAGGACGGTAGGAACATTGGTGCACTTATGCATGTCCCTTACAGACCTCTTAGGAATGGGGTGAGGTCAACAGTAGACAGTCTAAGGTTAAAGTTATGGGAGTTTGGGAAAGTAACCACAGATTCAGGTAATGCATTCGAGGCATTGACCACTCTGTTGCTGAAGTCGTATTTTTTGCTATTGAGTTTGGAGCAGTTTACCATAAATTTGTATCTATTGTGTGCTTGTGTCTTATTGCGGTTGAAACTGAAGTAGTCATTGATAGGTAGGATGTTATAGCGGATAATTTTGTGTACTTTGCTTAGGTCAGACTGAAGGTGGCGAAGTTCTAAATTGTCTAAGCCCAAAATTTCAAGCCTGGTAGCATAAGGTATTCTGTTGTGAGCAGAGGACTGGAGTACTCTTCTCGTGAAATATACATATCCTGTATTCATAATTTAATTTAATGAAGTGTAAAATGTTTACACTTATATCTGTTATCCTATATATGTTTGACAAATAAAATAAATAAATAAATAAAATAAACCTCTGGCCATTCCTTTGAAGCTGGAGTCTACTGGAGAATTTCTGGAGTTCTTCTGGAACTTCGGGAGCTCCATTGAAGAACTTCAGAACTTTTTGAATAACAGCCTTAGATATGTTGAACCACACCTTCACATCTTCTCTTCAGTCTGTTCTTTCCCTAAGACATACAGCTTCACAAATCTTGACTGAACTGCAGCTCTCTCTAATCTCATGAATGCAGCTCCACCAACAGAGAGTCCCATATTCCACACCATTTGGTCAAATACCTAAAAGCTTCTAAAACCACCTTTACATTCTATAAAGGCAAAGTGTGGATGTGCCTAATATATGTAGAAGATGGTCAATGTCACCGGAATGATCACAACTGTTTTTTTTAATGGCCTTGAATAGTTAAAATAGTAAGTAATAAAAATCTTAAGGATACAAGGAACAAGTTACAGTCCTGCAGTCAAAAGTGGGAGGAGATGAGTGATAGGAACGATGAGAAAATTAATAGTAATGCAGTCTTAGTAAATAGTTGACAGTGGTGAGGGAATTATTTGTTTAGCAAAGTGATGGCATTCGGGGAAAAACATGGACATATTTTGACATACTTGAGCTGCTATGTTGTCCAAAGCAAATTAAATGCTGTTGTTGCATCATGATATAGCAAGACTGCCTTGGCATCAATAAATGTTATACATTCCCAGATGGAAACTGTCATCTCTTTTGTTAGTTGTAGTTTTTGGTCTCTGCTTTGCCATGTTCTTTTGGTTATAGCTGGCATATATGTTGTTTGCCAATATGTTGTACAAATAGCCTTCCTGTAAGTTTCTGTATGTATATTTGTTCAGACAAATAAATAACAATATAATTCGGAATGAACAACCAAGGACAACCATGTCTCCCAAAAATCTGTGGATGGGAACACTGGATACATTCCACATTATCAGCAAATTTTAAGTTTAAAACTAAAATAATTTATGTGACCAAAAACTAATTATAACAACCACATTAAATGAAACTGTAACAGTAAATCAAATGAAATCAATTTCTAAATTTTGCCAATGCACTTACCTTATAGTGTATTATTTCTTTCAAAGGTCAAATATAATGCTTGGTCTGGAAAAAGTTGCCAAATGACTTACTTGGGAATAAGATCTTCTGAGCACATTAATAGTTCCTTCAGGGTTAAAATCCAATATGTATAGGATTCTGGTATAATAAGTGGAAGCATGATAAATACTTAGTAATTATGGTTGTCATTTATAATTTCAGCATAATCTCTGATACATGAGATAGCTAGAAATATATTCTCAAAGTATATGTGTTAAAAAAGAATATTGTTATTTTGAGCTACAAGTAGTCCTTGACTTACAACCATTCATTCAGTGACCATTCAAAATTATAATGGCACTGAAGAAAAGAAGACTAATGACTAATTCTTGCACTTATGACTATTGCAGCATCCCTACAGTCACGTGAACAAAATTCAGGCACTGGCATCCAGTGTGTATTTATGATGGTTATGTCCTGAGATCATGTGATCCCCATTTGGGATCTTTCCAGGAAGCTTCTGACAAGCAAAGTCAATGGGGCAAGCCAAATTCACTTAACCACGGCATGATTCACTTATCAATTGCAGTGATTTCCTTAACAACTATGGCAAAAAACGGTCACAAAATCAAGCATTACTTATTTAGTCTTGCTTAGTAATGAAAATTGTGATTGTATCTACCACCTACATATCTGAGAACCGCCTATATATCTTCTGCCTAGAATTTTTATCAGGAAAAATCTTACATTTACACCTTCTCCAAGAGCATACTGAACAATCTGGAATCCAGCATTAACTTTAATTAAGTTGAGCAATCTCTGATTGTGCTAAATAGAAAAATAATAATCTTAATTTTCTTTTCCCTTTTTGGAATTCCAGTTCCATACTATTTTGGGACAGATTTGTGAGTGGAGGGCAAGGAGGAGAAACATACAAAGTTGTAGAATTGGGTTAATTGGCAAGTAATCACTTTTTTTTCCAGGACCACCAGTAGAATTCTTCTTTTGATCCAAAGTTTTTAATAAATTGAAAAGAGTCCTTGCATTCAAGCAACACAAGGTCTCTAGACCCTGGCCAACATAAATAAATTGGAACCAAATGTCTCTGTTCAAAAGATAAAGCCATTAAAATGTCTTCATAAAACTTAAGAATTGTAGTCTCAATAGCTAAGAATTATCTTCCAGGTACCTTCGTTTTCTTCTTCTTTAGGAACAATTATTTATAACCTAGTGGTAAATATAGGATTAATGACTTTATAGATTACAAATTTCCCCACTCTCTAATTTCAGACGTGTCTGTCAATTATTTGCAGTCCTCTTGCTATTCTTCTGGTTTGCTGACTTCTAAACTTCTTTTGTTGGCAGTTTTAAGTACTTAAGTGTGTGAAGTTCATTAAACTCCATGATATGATCCTCTCCCAGTTCAATTTTTCCCCCTTTTGCAACTTTTATCTGGAAAATAAGGCTTAATTCAACTGACAACTTTTCAGTAAGACAAATGCTTCTTCTGCACCTATACTGGCAGCCTTGGGATTCTCCACACATTTCAATTTAGAGATCAGTTTCATATAGAGAAAATGTATTACAGGACTGTCTCAGCTCATATACTTTTAGCTACACAAACAGAATTTCCCAATCCCATTTAGTATATCAGTTATTAGTACTGTATACAAGTCTTGGAAAAGCTTTCCTAATTTGCACGGCATAGCACAAATATGTTAGGGCATCTTCTCTTTCTCTCTCTGTCTTTGCTTTGTTCCACAATCTTGTCTTCATCTGGTCACATGAGTGAGATAAGCTTAAATTCTTTGTTTCTCTTTTCAGGACAATATCTCAGTGTCCCATGGGAGGCTCAAGATGTGTAAAATCTCTTTTGTCCGTCTTTCTTTAAAAGGGTGTCAAGTGACTAGGATCAAAGGCAAAAAGGGGGAGATAGGGTTTGGCCAAGGAAGCTAGCAAAGCTCATGCCACAAAAACTTTCTGCTGAGTAAAATGGGACATTTATTTTATTTTATTTCGTCAAGCATATATTAGAAAACAAATACAAGTATAGACAAGATTATGAATACATGAGATATATTCGGATAAAAGAGAACAATAGGACAGGGATGGTAGGCACGCATGTGCGCTTATGCACGCCCCTTAAAGACCTCTTGGGAATGGGGTGAGGTCTACAGTAGACAGTCTAAGGTTAAAGTTTTGGGTTTTTTTGGGAAGAAACCACAGTCAGGTAGTGTATTCCAGGCATTGACAACTCTGTTACTGAAGTCATATTTTCTGCAAGCAAGTTTTCTGCAATCACATGGCACAACACAGGAGATCAAACCCTTCAGGACAAGATTCACCTCTCCATCTGCATTTGCAAGATAAAGGCCATTCTTTTAAAGACACCAAAGTCCATATTTTGGATCCTTGGTTTGAAAGAGGGATAAAAGAGGCCATTTACTGTATGTTAACATAGCAGCCTCCTTTCAAAAGAGAAGGAGGGATAAGACATCACCTATCTCCAGTGTGCAACACAGCATTTGCAACAGTGCCAAGAAGATTCCACAACCAGTTGTACTCTGAGGGCAAAGATAAATCCCCAAGTGGCCTCAAGAGCTCTCACAGAAAGTGCCAAATGGACCAGATGACTACAAAGAAATACAATCCTTCAATTTCCCTTCCCCGTCTCCACCATCTGGTCACAACCTATTCTTTCATCCCCCATCACCTAGATGCACCTGTCAGTACCTATTCTTCCCTCCCTCCCTCATCACAACTGATGCTGTTTCTTGGATGAGAAAATGTTTTGTTCTTCTTCCTCAAGGAAAAAAAACAGTTCTTTTTGAAAAAAGCACTTTTGAGACAACTATGACCTGGATGATTGAGAATCTCCACAGATACTGAGAAAAAAAATGTGACTAGAGAGCACTTCAGCAGTTCTTCAATGGTGAAAATCTCTGAAATGTCAAATACTAGATGTGGATTTACTTGGATTTAATTCAAAAGTGACAACGAATCTTAGGCAAAGCTAAAAAAAAACACCCAACTCTATTGATTTAGTTCTAGAAAAATGCTATAGATGACAGCACATTTCAGATTTCATCTTTTATATATTAAAAGATGAAGGAAGTAGACTTTTCAACGTTCTAGAATATTGAAAAATAGAAGTAATCACATTCATTAAAAATGCAGCATGTAAATATGTTAAAATCAGAGGTATCCACAAAGGTAGTTTTAAAAAAAGTCAAGACAGGGGCCATAACCATGTGATTGAAGCCCTGTCCCTTTTTGATTTTTGGTTTGTTTTTAAAAAAAAGTTTTTTTTATTGAAAATACAAAAAGAAAAAAGAAAAGAAGCCCTGTCCCTTTTTGACCTGTGACGCAGGTAAAAAAGAGGCGGAGCTTTCATTCTGCAGTTGTGGGGCATGCATCTTATCTTGTTTCATTGTCTTGAAGATGCCCCTGACTAAAGTCTTTCTAATGCTAAGCTTGTAAATAACACATATATAAGATTGCCAATTCTATTTTAAATATCCTCTTAGCAGTATCCAAAAACTATTTAAAAGCATGACTCCCAAATCACTACATGCATATTATCACTGCATCTGCCATCCATTGTTTTGCTCTACCCTATGGGTTGAAAACTTATAAGCCTTTACTAGGTCTATTTAGTTACAAAATCATTGAAGTCTATGATTCAATTCATAGAAATGCTTCTTACTGTGTAAAAGAAAAACCACACCGTTATATATCTGGGCCACATTTAAGGATCAACAATTCCTTTTCTCTATAGGGTTATTTTGACCCACCCAAAATAGAAAATAATAATATATATATATTATTTATATTATACATAATAAAGAAAAGTAAATGTTGGTCCTTAAATGCGATTTACATATATACCGTATTTTTCGGAGTATAAAAAGCACCTTAATTTTTGGGGAGGAGAATAGGGGATAAATCTGCCTACCAGGTATTCATCTGGCTAGCATCCTTAGTCTGGTCATCTTCAGCACATTATTTTATCCCCTGGTTAGGACTGGGGAAAAAAAACTTCTTCAGAGGGAATAGCAATGAAAAAAGACTGCAAAACTTAGGGCTCGAATAAAAAGATTCTTCGGAGGGAGTAGCAATGAAAAAAGCTCCTCATTAGGTCTAAAAAAAGCTTCAAAAAAGCTACATTCAGAGTATAAGACACACCCAAAATTTCAGCCTCTTTTACAGGGGGTAGTGCCTCTTATACTCTGAAAAATATGGTAATGGTGTGGTTTTTCTTTTACAAGAAATGGGCTGGTCACATAGCAAGAATAACTGATGGCAGGCAGTCATGGAATGGATTCCCCTTGATAAAATGCATCTACGAAGGAGTCCTAAAAAAAAGATGGATCGACAACATCTTTGTCAAAATTGAACATCCCTCTCTCAATCTACAACATAGTCCTTTCCACTCAGGTGACCTTGATGACACAGATAAACCTCCAGGTGAGTTGCCAAAAGAACATAAATGATCAGCTGTATGCAAGGAATACAAATCCTTCCATTCACCACCATCCAGTCATAGCTGAAGATGTTTCTTGGACGAGAAGCAAAACGTCTTCAAAGAAAAACCAGAAAGTCCAGTTGCTTCTTGAAAAAGCACCCAAAATCACCCAAAAGAGAGAGAGAGAGGAGGATTTTTAATAATTAGTTTGTTTGTCTTAAGAAAGTAATTTATGAATCAAATTATGGGCACAGTGGAATCAATTATGACCTGCAAAGTTGGAAAGCTATAGGACAGGAAGTTTCAATTATTTTGAGGCTATGGAACAGGTTCAAAATAAAAACTTTCCAAAAGCTTCAATCAGGAGGTTTATTATTATTATTATTATTATTAAATTTATATGCCATCCATCTCATGTTTTGAAGTGATATATACTGTATACACAGCAGAGGTGGGTTCCTACCAGTTCGGACGAGTAGGTAGTAGGCCGCTGGTGACATCACGGAGCCGGTTCTGGTCCATGGGCGCCGCCATCTTTATTTTGTTTTGTTTTTTGGGAAAAACACATTTTTACAAAGAAATTCAGGTTTATTTTGTTCTGCGCATGCACAGCAGCCGGGTTTTCAGCACTGCGGAATTAATAGAGGGATAATGTATGAGATATGTGTTACTTTAGATCTATATATTATTTT
>JANHFT010010062.1:170851-182025 GCA_032467955.1 Pseudoxenodon macrops | reverse complement strand
GTTCTCTGCCCTAATGATTTCTTCCAACAACCAGTTCACCAAACTGCTCAGAAACTTAACAACTGGTTCTCCCGAAGTGGTGCGAACTGGCTGAATCCCACCACTAACACACACATACACACACACACATTTCACAAAACAGTTGCCCCATTATAGTCCTAGAAAGCTCCTCCACATATTTTAAGTCCTAAACAGAAAGTTTACCGTAAACGCTAACTTAACATTTTTGATGTGCAAAAAAATAAAACAAAACAAAACATAGATTTCACACTTATTTGGGAAATTAATATTAAAACAAATGCCCAGGGTTCAATGAATGGAGATGTGGTTTCTTTTCCTTTAAAAAAAACTTCACTATTTGGAGCAGTTGATGTTACTTTCAAGCAGAAATTGTCTTTTTTGCTTTTCCTATTTCTGTACTTGGTTTTTATTGCTACATATAAAGAGAAGTTTCTCTCCTAAAATATGTTGTTTCAAATGACATATTTTAATGCTCGACTGGCAATTTGAAGATATTTTTGTAAGAGCTCTATTCAGAAATACATAAGTTCTACTAAAGAAAATGTTATTGGTAATGTGAAATCAGTCAAAACAATTCTAAGTCTTTAATAGCAATTCAAATGGAGTAGATGCAGCAAAAGGATTTTGGTGGAGGTGGAAAATATTCCCTAACTAGGCCATGCAAATCAGACCTGTGTTGTATCACCAAGATTTTGACATAATTCATTGAGGGATATTTCATTTGTTAATTAAAAATGTAGAGATTTGGAAAGCTTGCAAGCTTGTTTTTAGAAACACATTCTCTTCAAAGTGTGAGTTTTGGCTGAGCTGCGCTCATTTTACTTTGAAGTTTGAATCTAGTTATATGTCTTCCTTGCAGTGAAACATTAACATCATTCAAATAAATAAACATACCAGACAAGGTCTGGACCCCACATTTTTACATTTAATTTCTGTGTCCATTCAAATGAGTGTTCCAATAAAAAGATGTACCTCCTCCTGCAATTCATAGACTCAAACCAATGTAGCTTCCTAAGGGAGCCATCTCATTTCAATATGCAGATGAAATGTGCTTGTTATGCAGACCCTCTCTTTCTTCACATGACATAGAAAAGGTCAAGTAGGGTTGAGTAGTCTTACTTTTATGAAATTCACAATTTTAACTGCATCATTGAGTACAGTTTTAATGTCTTGTGGCATTTCGCAATGTGTGAGAATGAAGGTGTTAGTGGTCATGTTTAATTTGTGGAGCTGCTTTATTCCATGAGCTGCGGTACCTGACGTTATTCCAATCGTAACTGCTAAACCATTGATGCATGTATTACAATACAACTACCAAGGTCTTTCCATTTTTCCATAAATGAACTAACCAAATTAGATATTTCTGCTCCTGAGGTTCTGGTAAGAAGAGGCTTTCAAATAACCCTCTCCTCCTCCACAAAAGACTTCTGCATATAATACAGAAACACAAGTAAAGGTACTAAATCTGAAATTTCAAGGGACAAACTTGCTTTGCTCTGTTTAACTCATTCAATTGGTTCCTATTTACAAAACGTTGATGCATCCTTGACATGCCTTGAAACTATTTCATCAGACAGTGTTACACACTAGGGGGGGGCTTTCGTGTGAATTTTAAATGTTCAATCAATCACGCATCAGCTTTTCTCCAATAGCCTACACTTCATCTGCTTTTGCCATGTGATAGGGCAGATAGTTGTAAGGACATATTTGTTGCTGTTACATAAAAATGTATTAAATGCTGTTTTCTTCTCATTTCTGGATTCTGGACATTTTTGTAAATACTCTTGGCTTTTACATTTCAGACCAGGATGTGTTTATAACCTTTTTAAAGTCATCCTGTCCCTCTTCACTGCATTTAGGACAAAGTGATCAGCAAACTGAAATTGGGAAAAATACCTTAGGCATTGAGGAGAGAGGCATCTTCTTGTGCTGTTAAGCAAGTTAGAAACTGCTGCCTGAGTTCAGGTTTTCTCTCAGGCTTTCAACATTTTTGTATCGCAAAATACTGGTCCACTTTACCTACCTCATTTGACCTGTAGAAAATATAGGCTGAATAATGCCCGTAAGATGTTTGGTGGCAGGCAAGATGTCTAGCTTTGTGTATGTCCAAGTTAGAAAAAAGCAAAGATTTCAGCTGTCTCCTTCATGGACCACTGACAATTTTGGCAATTTGTTTATTTATAGTAGGCATTTGCCACTCATCTCTTCTGGAGGTGACTCTGAACAGCTTACAGTGCTGGTGGAATACAGAGAATGAAAATGTCAGGGTTCCAAGTAATGCACCCATTGAAAGCAGACCACTGAGAGGCAGGTAGATTCCTTAAAGAACATGTTTATTGAATACATCATATCGGCACAGCCAGTGAAAACTAACTCTAAGGGTTCCTGGGGTTTTCATCTAATTAAAAGAGTAAAACTTCCCCTCTTCCAGTGTCATCAGTCACATTGTCCAATTAATATAGCTGTCAGGCTCCTCTCCCCCTTCACCAGCCACCTGTTACGATGACCTTGGTTCCCACAGGAAAACTTTTTATTTTGACTGTAAGGTGGGCTATCTAGTTACCCCCTCCCTTCCCTCTCTCAGGCTTTGTGGTAATGTGAGGCAGCAGAAGATGGCTTCAGCCAGGTTCCCTTTAGAGTTGACAGAAAAGGGAAGAACCAGAGTCAAGGCAGGGAATTGAGGGAATGGCTGAGTATGCAAAGAAGGAAAGGGAGATTGTTGTGTTCATGGTTTTTCTTTTCCTCCTTAGTCCTGCATAGAAGCACATGAAGCTCTTGTAGAACATTAAGTTTTCAGGCAACTCAGTGTGAAAGCAGCAGCATAGAGAAATATAGTGAATTGAACTGATATAAACCAGATTTAGTTAGAATTCCTTTTCTTTTCTCTTATCTCCTTCCTCCAATGTCTGTTTTTCTGCACTTGGCTTAACAGTGCTTACTCAAGAAGTTAACAGCATAATGTTTATGTATGTGTCATGGATTTATTTTGGTCTTCAGTAATATGTGAGAATCAATTCATTTACTGTATAATTATTCACATTTTTACTAAAATCTGAAACACATCTTGAATTTATCTGCCTTGATGTATGAAAAAATATGACAATCTGCACTATCCATTGTTCAAGTAAAGGTGAAACCAAGGTCAGTCTATAGTAGCTCATTATTCTGTGAACTAATGTTCCTCTTATATCACCTCATTGGCTTCTTGATGATTCAAACAGATCAAAGATCACAGTAAGATCACAAGTTTATTATCTTGAAATAATATTCATCTAGAAATATACTTATGTGTGTGTGTGTGTTTTAGGTAGTAATAGGCTGTCAAAACAGTCTATAGTAAAATTCCAGTATATAATAAAATCTGAGGTGTTTATTTATATACGTTGCCACTTTCATCCAAGATATGAAAGATAGAAGTGGGGGGAGAGATTCTAAAAATGGAAGAATACATACATACCTAAATCTATCTCCATGTCTTCCTTTGACTGTCATCACTCAAGTATTTTATTTTATTTTATTTAGTTTATAAAACATGTATGAGATAACAGGTATAAATATAAACATGGACATGAGCACATGAAATGAGTACAAATAAATGGGGACAGTAGGACAGGGATGGTAGGCACGCCCCCTTAGGAATGGGGTAAGGTCCACAATAGACAGTTTAAGGTTAAAGCTATAGGGGTTTGTGGAAGTAACAACGGAGCCAGGTAGAGCATTCCAGGCATTGACCACTCTATTGCTGAAGTCATATTTTCTGCAATTGAGTTTGGAGTGGTTTACCTTGAATTTGTATCGATTGTTTGCCCATGTATTATTGTGGTTGAAGCCGAAGTAGTTGTTGACAGGTAAGACATTGTAGCAGACAATTTTGTGTACTATGCTTAGGTCAGACCATAGCCGGCATAGTTCAAGGTGGCCCAAGGCCTAAATTTCAGGCCTGGTGGCATAAGGTATTCTGTTGTTAGCAGAGGAGTGAAGTACTCTTCTCATGAAATATCTCTAGACCTGCTTGATTGTATTAATGTCTGATATGCAGTGTGGATTCCAGGCAGATGAGCTGTATTCCAGGATTGGTATGGCAAAGGTTTTATATGCCCTGTTTAGCAGTACAGTGTTACCGGAGAAAAAGTTTTGCAAAATTAGGTCAACAACTCTTAATGCCTTTTTGGCAATGCTCTTACTAAGATCATTTGCGATAAGTACTCCTAGGTCCTTGACATAGTGAGGGTCATCTCTGAGGTCATATCCGCCCAACTTGTATTTGGTGTTCTGAATTTTGTTGCCAATGTGTAAGACAGAGCATTTGTTAGTTGCGATTTGGAGTTGCCAATTGTTCGACCAATCTGACACATAGTCAAGCTTTGTAGGGCAGCAGTATTGTCGATAGTGTTAAATAGTTTTATATCATCAGTGAAGAGGATGCAGGATCACAAAGGTCATTTATGTAAAGGTCATTTATGTAAAGCAGGAAGAGTGTGGGTCCTAATATACTGCCTTGGGGGACACCACTTTTAACTGGTGCAGGCTTTTATCGAGCGTGCCCTATTTTGACTACTTGTTGCCTGTTTGACAGGAATGTGCTATCCACTTGTGCAGGGATCCAGAAATGCCTTAAGAGCTTAGTTTTAACAGTAGTTTGTCATATACCACTGAATCAAAGGCTTTGCAGAAGTCTATGTAAATTGCATCTATTGCTTTACCCTGATTGAGTTGTGTGGTTCAAATGTTTCTGCAGTGCAGGAATTGTAGAATACAGGACAAATTGTTCCTGAAACCAAACTGCTTGTCAGAGAGCAGGTTGTTTGTCTCTAAGTGGAGGATGTTGGATTGGTTTATGATTGATTCCATGACTTTACAGGTGATGTAACACAGTGAGATTGGTCAGCAATTTTCAACTAGGCTGGGGTCTTCCTTGCTGAAGATAGGAATGACAGTTGCAAATAACCATAGGGTGGAAAAAGAGATGGTTCTGAAAGATACCTCATAGATAGTGCTTAGAGGTTCGACTGTGGCAGTGAAAAGCTTTTTCAGGAAGTATGCACACAATCCATCAGGGCCAATAGATAGAGATGGCTTTAGGTTGCGTAGTGTCCTTTCAATGTTATTGTCTGTAAAGTCAATATTTAGCAGATCTTTGCAATTACAGTAGTTGTGGTACAACTAGGAAATGAGGGGCAGACGCCATTGCTGTTGACAAAGACTGAACTGAAAAATGTGTTGAAGAAATTGGCCTTTATGGCTTCATCATTACAGTCTTCCCCGTTAGGCCCTTTTTGAGGGACCTATAGTCCAAAATAGCTGGATGTGTTAAAATGGAGAAAGATCGTTCAATCTTGGAAATTTTGCACTGAACATCTTGGTCATCTCCTACAAGCAAAAATTGGTCTTGTGATTTGAATGTGTTTAAAAACTGTATTGCTGGAAATCTATTCTTCTTTAAAGATTTTCATCAGACCTGACCACAGCCTTCCTTCCTGATATATGGCAGTTAATCTAGAGAAAGCTGAACACCGGTTGATCAACTGCAGAAAACAGATATTGATCACAAACAAAACATTTTTCAGACTTCCATTTTCCTTACATGGCACTAAGTAATGCGCAAATAAATTTCCTGAACTACAAAGGTTTTTGAGTCATACTTATACTTTCCTGTAGTGATTGCCAAACCAATTCAATAGCGCTAAGTGAAGGTACCTATAGAAATGCAACCTGACTTTTTCTGAAGTGTATAACTCATGCAGAATCCATGTTCATCCTAAAAATTTGGGTAGGAAGTACGGTAGTCTGTTGAGCAGTGCCAACTATGGACTGCACTGTCTGGTCCAGCATAAACAATTTCTCAAATGTTTCTAAAAGTTTCTTAATGACTTGCTTTCCTCCTTTAGAGGCAATTTCCTCTTATCAAAGAAGCCCAACCATTATGTTTCTAGAAGGGTGTTATTTGTTCTGATAATCTTGCCATTTCTCCTTGCTGTTTCCCCCCCCCTTCATTTGATTTATGGATCAATTTTGCCAACGGTTGAGAAAATCGGCTTTACGTATTACTGGTGTAGGCTATGAATGTTTGCCTGCCTTTAATTCTGTGATAATTCAGTTCTTCTTGTCAACCTTAGGAGACAAAATATGCTTTAAAGGATTTTGTGCTGCTTGACAGAAACAAGTAAACAAGTAAAAAGCATTAACCGTGAGCGCTGGTTCTGAGACTGATAAGAAGTCTAGCAACTGTTTTAAAAACAATCAGCCAAGTGCAGTCTGCCCTTCCTTCACAAAAGAGACAATAGGGAAGGAGCAAAAGAAGCTAAATGCCTCCATATATATATGGAGTGCTGATATAACTTACAACATTACATTTAGTGACCAATCAAAGTTGCAGCATCATGGAAAGTTACAAGCATTGCATCATCCCCATGATCACGTGGTCAAAATCCAGACGCTTGGCAACTGACTCATATTTGCAATTTTGTGACCTTCTGACAAGCAAAGTCAACGGGGAAGCCAAATTCACTTAACCCCTGTCTTACTAACTTAACAACTGCAATGATTCACTTAACAACTGTGACCAGAAAGGTTGTAAAATGTGGCAAAAGTCACTTAACAAATGTCTCACTTAGCAAGAAAAAATTGGGCTCAATTGTGTTCATAAGTCCAGGACTTCCTGTATTTGTTTTGAAAAGCATAGGTGCCATCTGATTCTTTGGAGTATTTGTATATTACTTGGTATCTGTCTGTATGTTACAATTTTTCTTTAATGATGTCAACTAATTACATGATTTGTTGTTGCAAAAGGAGTTTATAAACTTAATTAATTCCTTTGCTGTTTTTTAAAATTCAGCATTATGGAAAGAAACTTAACTGCTAATTGCATAAACTCTCATAAGCACAAATGTAATTTCCAACAGCTTGCTAACTCTCTTTTTTATTACTTTGTTTTGAAGATACCTTTCCTAGAAGACTTCACAAATTGCATAATTTCTTCATAACTAATAATTAGTGAACCTTTGGGTACCACAACTTACAGAATTTTATTTATTTATTTATTTTTCCAATTTGTACAGTCGCTCATCTCATAAGACGTGACCTGGGCAGCATACAAGAATCAAATAAAACAAGTACAAAAATTTTAAAATACAAAATAATAATTATTAAAAAATTAAAATATATTAGAAAGTAAAATATGCAAACCACAGGTATGGAGAGAGTGAAATATATCAATGGTGGATCCATCTTAAGATGTTATTGGTTTCCTGGGACCACCCAACCTGATGACATAACCAGGTTTTGAAGGACTTCCAGAACATCAACAGGGAAGAAGTTAATTGACTTCAGATAGGAAAAAGTTCCATAAGGCATGGCCATCTCGCTGCGGCCAACTCACCATGGTCAACTCACCATGGGATAGTTTGCCATGGCCAATTCGCCATGGAGTAATTTGTTGCAGAACAAGACTTAAGAAATGGTGGAATGTAATCATTAAAGAGGGACAAAATGAAATGTGAATAACAAAAATTAAAATAAGTTTTAAATTATTTTAAATAATTAAATTGAATTGTTGAATTGTTCTGTGGCGAGCTGTCCCACAGTGAGTTGGCCTGTGGTGAATTGACCATTGTCAGTTGACTGTGGTGAGTTAGCCATGGCCAATTGGCCATGGTGAATTGGCCGTGATGAGTTGGCTGTAGCAAGTTGTCCCGTTCTGCCTCCTTGGACTCACCAGATATAAGTTACTCAGAGCATACCTCCTTTGCCAGATAATTAGAATAGCACTTAGACTTATATACTGTTCCACAGTGCTTTACAACTGAATGGTTTACAACATCAGCATATTTCCCCCAACAATCTGGCTCCTCATTTTAACAACCTCAGAAAGAGGGAAGACTGAGTCAGCCTTAAGCTGGTCAGGATTGAACACCTGGCAGTAGGCAGTGTTAGCCTGCAATACTGTATTTTAATCACTGCACCACCATGGCTCAGAATGACATTAATACTATAACAACAACAACAACAACAACAACAACAACAACAACAACAACAACAATAATAATATGTTGAGAATATTTTTAATGAAATGTCACAGATGTTTGGCAGGGGTGGGAGGACCTGGACAGCAGAGGTAATTTTCTTTAATACCTAGGGACTATAAATAAATGAAATGATTATTTTGTCCAAATACTTGTGAATATTTCAGCATTTCCACTGATGTGTATGATGTTTTAATGTAAATGGAAGAAGAAAAAGCATTACTCTACAACAAATATTACAACCTTATCACATTATTTAAACATATAACTCTGTAGATAGCAATGATTAGAAGCTATTTCCAGAACCACTTACAATCATAGAGAGAGTATATTTATTTTTAATAGAGAAAGCATACACTATTTGGCCATACACTTTTTTGCTATGCGCTAGAACTATGATATAAACTTTCATGGAGAAATAAAAATCCTCTAACAAAGAGCCCCAGTGGGTATGGGCGTTGGTGAATGGTAATATCTGGTGATCCAAAGACTATTAAAAATCATATTGGACTTGAATTCTTTGAAAGGATAAAAGGACCATTTGACACAGAGGAAACTTTGATTCCTCTAACCAAGCTTCAAGCCTTTTCCTTCATACATTATAGTAGTTTCTGTTATGAATATAATTTATTTGCATGAATAACACTCCATTTCAATAAATGTCATTTCCTAGGTCCCAAGTTTATAAAATTAATCAAAGGCATCTATTGAATTTTTTATGAATTTCTTATGGGAAAGGAAGAAACATTTAAACTTAAGTGTCCTTTCTGATTCTTGCTTTTATTGCCCTGGACAATGAAAATCTTTTCTTAAAAATTAGAAAACTATACATTGTTATTATAGGATGCATAAGTGTGACTTTATTTCGCCAGCCAGAATGTCTTTTTTCCCCAAAGGACAAATATTAACAATTAACCCATGCAAAGGAAAAATACCCTAAATCAGAGGTTTCAAACTCAAGGTGCTTAAACCTGGAAACAGCGAAGGACTGGCCCATGGTGCCTCTGCCAGTGAAAATGAAGCTTGGGAGGGCCTAGGTTCCATTTTTGGCTGCAATGGCCTCCTGCAGCTCTCTGTCAGACAAAATGGAGGTTGGGGTGGTTTTTGGCCACAAACAGTTTTCAACCGGGACGTCCTCCATTTTTGCTGACAGAGGGCTGCAGGAGGCTGTCAAATCCCACCACCACCCTGAGGTCAAACACAACCCTCAATGTGCCACTCAATGAAATCCAGTTTGACACCCCTGACCTAAATATATATTTGTGGATACATTTGGGATGTAGGCTCAACATGCTTTTTGCTGATTGTCATCTGCATGTCTGTAGCCTCATCGTGGTTTATTATTCTTTGTTATAGATTTCCACAGTGTAGAGGTACTGTATATTCTTTTTGGGTAATTGTTTCACAATGTCATCTAAAAATAGCCTTCAAGAGACAGCCTCTTTTTGTGCCCTCCAGATAGGTTAAGACTTCATTTTTCAAAATTTGCAACCTGCAGAGGAACTGTCATCCAAATCTGGAGGGCATCAGGTTGTAAAGATTTACTTAAAAAGTCTTGTTGTTCTCTTGACTTCCTAGAAAGATTTATGAAGTTAAAAACATACAAAGTGAATAGTGTGATCCAAGGACTCTATCCTACAATACGAATTGTGGTTCCTGTCAGTGAGGACAACATGAATCCAAGATCTGATTATGATAAACAAGACCACAGAGATTTCAGTTTTATTCTATTTTTTTTAATCAAAAACAAAGGCAGAATAAACAATGTAGGTGTTCAGATGATTATTATCAGAGTGAGCAGGTATTTTTATTTTTCTGCTACTTGTTTGCATTATCTAATAGTTTTACCCTTTCTTAACCAAGCATAGGCTGACAAAACCTTTTTGCACGCTTTCCCCCCCATTAGAAACAACTACTGTTTCTATTTGGTGCTCCTGGCCTAAAGAAAGGGCTTATGTTAATTAATTAATGTTGTACCATCCATCCTAGACTGAAGAGATAGTGACTAGTTGGTCCTCTGGCAGGACCTTTGATCTTTCTTCTTGATCACTGAAACTAGGATCATCTAGCCATGTCTTGGAGAACATCCAGTCCAATCCCCTGCCCAGGGATCCTCATACTATCCTTGACAAATGTCTGCCCAATCTTTTCTTGAAAACATTCAGTGACAGCATCCACAACTTCCAGAAACAGGCACGTTCACTGCTGAATACCTCTCAGACTTCAAACATTCCTCAATGTTTGAGGATCTTCCTTTGTCTTGTCATCCCATTACATTGTTCCCCTTCATTCTGGGGTGTGCCTTTCAGGGCTTCAGTGAGTCTTCTTCCAGCTTAACCCAGTATCCCATAAAACCTAATACGGTAAGTATTCTTTTATAGTCCTTTTTTCAGCCCTTTTTTAGACTTAACAGTCAAGTGACTTGCTCTGGATAGTAAGCCACAGTCCATCTTCAACAGACACTTGATTTCTCTATTCCATTTTAGATACTGCAGTATCTTTAGCTGCTGGCCACTTTCTTACTCAATTTTTCAAGAATTATTTCTGATGTTCATTTTTTGTCTTGGGAATGTGTAAGATTTCACCCTTTATGCTCTGTATCTGCTATTCTTCTTCCTACGAGAAACTGAATTGTATTCTCATATTTTATCAGCAAGGAAATACAGAGCAAAAACAGAGAGTTTGTTTGAATTACTTTTCTCCCACTGTCCAGTTTCTTTCTTTATTTTATTTTATTTATTTGTAAAGCATATATAAGATTTACAGAGAAAGTATAAACATGATTGTGAATACATGAATGTATAAACATGGTTATGAATAAATGATATGGTTACAAATACATGGGGACATTAGGACAGGGACAGTAGGCACATTATTGTGGTTATGCACGCCCCTTACAGACCTCTTAGGAATAGGGTGGGGTCAACAGTAGATAGTCTAAGGTAGATAGTTAGATAGATAGACACTATAATATATATAATATATAATACATATACAATATATACGGTAGTTAATTGGATAGATAGATAGTCTAAGGTAGATAGGTAGATAGGTGGGTAGGTAGGTAGGTAGGTAGATAGATAGATAGACAGACAGACAGACAGACAGACAGACAGACAGACAGACAGACAG
>JANHFT010010062.1:122480-133553 GCA_032467955.1 Pseudoxenodon macrops | reverse complement strand
ATTACAAATTAGAATGAACAAAGTGGAAGAACCCCCTCTCAAATAGGGACAATAGACAAATATATTTTAAGTGACTCTGTATGCTCTTGAGCAACCATATCTATAACACTTTGTTTGAAACTTTCTTGGCATTCAGATCTGATAGGACTGAGAACTACATGAGAATCCATATTGTGAGGTGTCATATGAAAGACCAAGGCAAAGAGGCATATCGTACAACTGCTCTTGAAAATAAAGCTTGGCCAATCTACCTGGGTCCATAGATAAGCCATTCAGCCAACTGTTGAATAATTTAATTACCAGGTGGCTTTGTCGAGGTGTATATATATCCAATTCTGTCCTTACTGCTGAAGCTGGTGTAGAATTGTTTACTCCAAGATAGATTTCAAGAAAGTGGGCTGTATCTGTTCCAGTAAGTGGGTATGCAATTCTGTGTCATATGTAAACATTATATATTTTATGATTGCAATTAGAGAACCTGAGGTAGCTATTGTTGGTGTCATGCCATGGTTTTGGCACAGGCTATAACCCTTAAATAAGTCCTCAGAACCTCTTTTTGTAAAAACAAGTCCTAAGTATAGATATGATTTAACTTGATCTATATGTTACCTATACAGACTCCAGTTATACCTGGTCTTCCTTTTCCCCCAAAACAGCTACCTTGGTCTTGGATTTATTGATGTTCAAGTAGTTGAGTGTACAGTATGACCTAAACCTGTGCAGCCATCTTATCATCCCTACCTGTGTATGACACCAATAGCAACAGATGTGGTAGTAGTCTTGACTCTGGAAGACTGCAAAGATTGATGGGACAGGACAGATTTAGGTTCAATCCCAAGAAAATGGAGGTAATGTTTTTCATTTTTCATTACATTTTAAAAGAGCTAGATTATGCTTAGTGCACTAAACTTTTATTCAATGCAGAAAAAGTCCTTCTTAATTATTTATTCCTTCATTGAGTTTCAGATTGAGTCTGGGACATATTTTATTCCTGAGTTCCCCACAATCACATACACAAACACACACACAAAGAAAAAAAATACAAATATGCAAATTCCAAAATATGTAGCTGTATCCCAATTAAAGCAAACCATTTGTTGATCCCCTTTTAGTGCGGCAGAAATGTTGGTGGGCTCCATTAGTAAGTCTGTGTTTTTAATTCTATTTTGCAATACAAAATACCACTGATGCTGCCAGCTTCACAAATATCAGTAGAATAAATAAATATGAAATTGTATTTCTGTCTTTGTACACTTGGGAACGTTTTCTATTCTGGGCTGCATATTAATAAGTAAAACTATAAAATAATTTACATTTCCACTCAGCCTCAAGACAAAGCTTGGCTTTTTAATGAGACGTCTCCTTGAGGAATCCAAAATTAATAATTTAATTAATTAATCAATCAATCAATTCAAAAGGGAAATCAAAGGCAATTTAGGAAGGGATCCCTGATTGTCAAACAGTAGTTCGATTTGGAATCCTGGGAATAGGTTATTTACTTGATTAAAAGTTTTCTGTAAACTAACCATTTATACCAGCAGGAAGTTTCCCACACAAAATCTAACTAAAGTATATACAGTACAACTAAGAAACTGCTGTAGGTTCAAAACTAATTAATAGGTTAGGATATAAATAGAATAGAGAATGTAGAACGTAGATCTAGAATACAGATACAGCATGCAGAATATAAATAGATAAATATACCTTGTATTATTATCTAGTGTAGTATTACAAAGTCAGGGGTAACTATCTGGCAGGGTGATCTTCAATAGAAGCCTATGGGTAGAAGTATGTGCCTTTATCTAAAGATGGAGCTATGCACCCTATATAATCAGAATGGAGAATGGAGTTTTGGTGTGTTGTTTTCATTTAGAGTAACCGTCATGAAATGGGTGGCAACATACATTGTATAAACAAATAAACAAAGAGATAGGCTTTGCTAATGAGAAACCATTTCTACGACTGCCAGAGGAAACGATGGTGGACAGAAGATGACTTCACAAAAAACTGAACCAATGATAGTAGTAAAGAACGAGGAGCCAGCAAGTAGACTGTCTCTTCAAATCTCCCTGGACAAGGAAATCACCCACAAGTGCTCCAGATGACTGCTTCTCATGAGGAGAGTCCAAGATAGCCATCTCTGGTAGGTTTAGACCTCTTGGAGATGAGGGAATAGCCATCTTGCTCAAACAGCAGTCAGCACCTGTGGGAAGGACACAAAGTTTGCATGCTTTCTTTTCTAATCACTTTTGGAAATTGCTTGTTAACTGCTTTTCAGCTATTAGAAATATTTGTATCAATATGTTTGACAGCAGCACCAGGTGAGTTTCCTTTCAATCCATAGCAAAATAAAGTTTTAAGTACAAGGATAAGAACCTAAAACAATTAAACAACAACAACAACAAAAGACTGACTAAAGTCTTGATTTCAGAAAATTACAAATGGACTAAGGATCCAGATAAATTTGAAGTACAATTTTAAGTTACTAAAATTATTTATATTTGTGATAAAAGTTGCAAGTCTCATCCTTATATATTTCTTTTCTTTTTCTCTACTGTAGTCTTACTTTTCTTTTTACATTTGTACCTTTTTTTGTTTCTGCACTTTTTAACCTTTCTTTTAAAAGCTTGCATTAGTTTTTACCATTGTAATTATATTCTTTAATAAAATTGCTATAAAAAGTGAAATTACTATGCCATCATTGGTATAATGTATATAACCCCCCAAACTTTAACCTTAGACTGTCTACTGTTGACCTCACCCTATTCCTAAGAGGTTTGTAAGGGGCGTGCATAAGCGCACCAACATGCCTACCGTCCCTGCCCTAATGTTACCTCTTATTCGTATCCATTTCCTGTATTTATAATCCTGTTTATACTTTGATCTGTTATCTAATACATGTTTGATGAAATAAATAAAATAAATAAATAAATAAATAGTGACATAAAACTGATAGAAGAGAATATCTTCAGGATTGAACTCCGGGATCCTTGGTGCTCTCAAAGCTTGGTGGTTTACTTGCAGGTATTTCATTAGCAAAATAGGTAGCATCAACTAGGTAGCATTTATGCTACCCAGTTCAGTAATGAAACATTTGCAAGAAGCACACCAAGCTCAGTGATATAAAACTCTCTTCATTACTGTATATCATCAGAACAGTGGCCTTTTAAAATGTCATAAATCACAGATGAGGAAAGGCAGAGCATCACTAACTGTGAGGGTAGTGCAGGAAGGAAAGTTTTCTCTCTCTCTTTTCATTCACAGCCTGTCAAACTTGATAGGACTGCCTGTCTGGTTAGGGATACAAGTGAATCCCTAACCAGATGTAGCTTTTTGCTCCATGAATAAGAACCTGTGTGGCCAAGTCCTACAGCAAGTAGAATGCTTTCAGTAAATAATGCTCCTCTTTATGGAGGGACAATATTGTAAGAGGATTGAAGGGAAAAAAAGTAGAATAAGAATAAATACTCTTGTTCTGCTCACGATGAGCAACTACACCAGCTTCACACATACACGCACACACATGGCTGGGGGTGGGGCATATTTAAAACCTAGTATACTGAAATAAAAACATAAAACATAAACGTAAGAGTAGATTAAAAGGATGAACAAAAATATTTGTAACCAGCCTTAAGAGATGAATTATGAAATGGTGACATGAAACGGAGAATGAAATTACAGTGGTAACATAGGCCAGAATTCTGTGTCAGAAAATATCACACCTACATTTCCTCAGTGTGAGTTTTTCTGGCTCTCCTTTGCAACCCTCTCCCCCCACCCACCCACGCCAAATCTTTCCAAATAGCTCCCCATCCCACCAGAAAAGCGATGGTAACATTGGGAGATTCAGTCCTCATTGTATCAAAGGCTATCCTAATAGTAGGAGAAGGAAGATAGGAAGCCAGATTGTGATGAGAACAATGACTGATAAATACCACAAAAGGATTTCAAACGATATGTACATTTCAAATAAGATAATAATCATTTAGTTTTTTTTAAATGATAATGATAGCACAAGAACTTGGAAGCAGATGGTTCTATGTCAGAGACATATAACAAGCTATCTTTGAATCATTTGAAGAACTGTAAAGTGATTTCCATGTCATTAAGTAGTACTTTTTTTTAATGATGTGACATTTCTCCTTACAAATTTGACATTTTCTGACAACAGGTAATATCTCAAATGGCGCTTAGCCTGGTAGAAAAAGAAAAAACCTAGTTGGAAGGCATGATACACTTTTAATAGATGTGAAAGAAGGCCAAATTGAACCACAGGAGTTTTTCTCTGCCAGACTTATTAAATTGAACATTGGAAGTCTATGAAGAACTCTTCATAATTATGTTTGGTGCTGATGATGCATCCCCGCCAATGTTCTTCCTTGAATAGTGGAATGGCATTTGGAAAGCTTTGTATATTTGCAAGTAAACTACATGTCTATGCTCTCTAAATACCAGTAATTATGAGACAATCATATGGAGATTCTCAGTCATCCAGGTCCTGGTTGTCCCAAAAGTGCTTTTTCAAGAGGCAACTGGACTTTCTGGTTTTTCTTTGAAGATGTTTTGCTTTACATCCATGAAACTACTTCACCTCTGAACAACTAAAGAGCTGAAGAAGCTTCCTGGATGAGAAGCAAAACATCTTCAAAGCAAAACCAAAAAATCTAGTTGCCTCTTGAAAAAGTACTTTGCGGACTTATCCTAGAAATCACTTTATGCAATTTATAAAGGAATCTAACATTGATATGGCTGAGGAGTGAGAGGGTGGGAAAAAAATTCCACCTGAACTTGAAAAAAACTAAGTAAGCTCAAAACTGATTAGAAATTGAATGGGAGACAGCTTAGAAATCCAAAGATGATGACTTAGTCTAGGAAGTTGGGGGGGGGGAATCCCCAAAAAGGACAATAGCAATTTTTTTCTGTACCATTGAGATATAAATTACCTAGATATGTATGTTGTTGAAAGTCACCAGGATTCATGTTCAAAGAAGCCATAACATTTTTCAACTAGTACACAGGTCACAATTGGGGAAGGATCTGCTTGAAGGCTGGCCTTCCATTAGATACAATGAATCTGTCACTTTTGGCTGGAAAATATGTGCATAGAGTCAGAATCAGGCCCCACACTGTGGTGCATGCAGTTTCTCCTCTCTCTCTCTCTCTCTCTCTCTCTCTCTCTCTCTCTCTCTCTCTCTCTCTCTCTCTCTCTCTCTCTCTCTCTCTCTAATCTTAGACAGCTCTTAGTTGCTACCTCAGTTGAAATATAACTTAGTCATCCATCCATTTAGCTACTATTAAAGAATGGATGGCATTATGGGATGATGGAATAATGGTCTTTGAACCTGCTATCTAGTTAGCACTCTCTGTGTCCACTATCATCTGACTTAACATTGTAAACAAGGCTGATCCAACATATTTTGCTACACAAGATGAAATAGCAAAGTACCTTGTGCCAAAGTCCAGGCAACTGAAAATCCCACAATTAGCAATCCTCAGTCAATAGAAATATATTAAATGATTGTTTATGTGCTATCAAGTTGGTGTTGACTCTTAGCAATTACATATGTATATTTTCTGCCTCATAATCTATCCCTAACTGGTCTTTCAGGTTCTTCTAAAGGTGCATCACTGTAACTGAGTCCATCCACTTTATCAGGTATATCTATTTTTAAAACCCCTTTCTGGAATCCAAAACTGGCTGATGGTTAAGATACATGTTTTACCGTAATTTCCAATTGATGTCTAAGCTTGATTCTAAAAAAGTAGATGCCTGTGATGGAGATTGACCTTCATCTGGTACCGTTGATTTAAAGTGGTTGTGGGTCAGGATTTTTGTTCTCAAAAAAACGTTCTATAGATAAATTGTAATAGCATCTGATTTCAAATCCACCTGACATAACTGGTTTAATGGAATAAAATTTAAAAAATTTAGAACCCTTCAAGGATCCACTTTTTAAAGTGACAAGACCCAGCTGGAGAAAAAAAGGAGGCATTGTTTTAAAGAACTGTCTTTTCTTGGAGATATTTGCATCCATAGTTTCAGTTTAGTAAAATAATGTTCCATGTAATGATTACAAAATTAAAGGAAACTTTTAAAAATACCTCTTGAGAATGTAGGTCAAGACGATACTGTGATTTTTAGAGAAATTAATGACTTTTTCTATAAATAGAAATGACTATAAAGGTCATATGCCATACATATTTCAGTGGAAAAACTATCATAAAGTTAGAAAAGTAATTCAGAGGAAAGGAAACTCAAACTAATACCACTAATTGAACAGCCTGTGATGCAGGGTTGGGATTTTTTTTGTCTTAATACAGGACACTGCCTGTGTAGCTTATTAGAAGTGTTTCTTAATATTTCTCAAATAGATGCTGTGCACTACAGCATGCTTATTTATCCAGGGAAATTACTGTCCATTTGAAAAGTGTGTGAGAAGATAATTGGCACAGAACTTTGAATTCAAGTGAAAGTGTCTCCAGGTGACAAGGCCATCCAAATAACAAGCCAAAAGCAGGAAGTATGCAACATTACAGACAACACTTGAACTCTGCAAATAAAAAAGGATATAACAACGTGATAGCTAAAGTATTGGCTATTGAAAGTATTGTTATTTCTGCAATACTGGAAGCATTATCATATTATAATGCCAATTTTCATGGCTAGGTTAAAGAAAGCCACTGCATTGCCATTCATCTTTAGTTTAAATCACTAACTTAAAATGTTGAAAAATGCAAAGCTCAAGACGCAAATTATTCTTCGTCCTCTTTTCCTTTCCTTTCCCTTTGCCTTTTCTTTTCCCTTTCCTTTTCTCTTTCCCTTTTATTTTCCCTTTCCCTTTTCCCTTTTCCCTTTTCCCTTTTCCCTTTTCCTTTTCTCTTTCCTTTTCCTTTTCCTTTTCCTTTTCCCTTTCCCCTTTCCTTTTCTCTTTCCCTTTTCTTTTCCTTTTCCTTTTCTTTTTTTCTTCCCCTTTCCCTTTCCTTTTCCCCTTTTTGTTTATAATAACGAATATTTCTCATGCTTAAAAGAGTTGTACCCAATTTTGTACATTTTGATGGTTCTAATACAGGTATTTCATTCTGCATGTTATCAAATGGACAATTCTGAACTTCAGACAAATGATTTTTTTTGGCTACAGAGGAAAAAATGGTTAAGGCAAATATAGTTCTTGACTTATCATCATCATTGAACCCAGAGTTATAGTTGCAAGCCATGTTAAGCAGGTCACCATGTGTCTGTGCCTGATTTTACAACTTATTTTGCACTGGTTATTAAGCAAATGCTGCAGTTGTTAAGTGAACCCATTTTCCCCAATGGGCTTTCTTTGCTTAGAAATTGAAAGTAAATGCTGGAAACTAGCAAAAAAGAAAAAACCCTGAAAAAGTGTTGTCACATGACCATGGGACATTATAAACAGCAATACATGTGAGTTTCTTGCCAAGCAATCGAAACACAATCACATAACCATTGGGGGCAGAGGTACAGCTGCCAGAACTTTGAAAGCAAATCATAAGTAGCTTTGTGGAGCTCCACCATAACTTCAAATGGTTGCTAAGCAATTGGTTGTTAATTAGTTATAGCCAATTACTGCAACTGTTCACTTTTATATCAAAAGTATAACTGACTATTGTGTTTAGTGAGAAGACAGTCCAAGTAGAGAGAGAAAAAAGGGGATGGATATAGGGTATTGTGATTGACTGTGAGAATTACCTTGGGAGATGGAAGGAGGAAGAACTGCAGCCCAGACAATGTCAGACAAAAATATGAGATGTCTCTTGGAGTCCTAGTGGATAATCACTTAAGTATGAGCCAGCAGTTTGCTACAGCTGCCAAAACAGTCAACACAATACAGAGGAATAGAATCAAGATCACGTGAAGTGTTAGTACCACTTTATAATGCCTTGGTAAGATCACACTTGGAATATTGCATCCAGTTTTGGTTGCCATGATATGAAAAAGGTGTTGAGAGTCTAGAAAGAGTGCAGGGAAGAGCAACAACGATAATTAGGGGATTGGAAGTCCAAACCAGAGGTGGGTTCCTACCTGTTCTATAGAGTAGGTAGTAACTCCGCGATTACGTCATGGAGCCGGTTCCTTCGGTGGCTCCGTGGGCACCGCCATCTTGGATTTTGCTTCTGCACATGCACAGAAGCTAAATTTTGCTTTGCGCGCATGCTCAAGGTGTGACCCTGAGCGAACTGATAGTAAGAAGATTCAGAACCCACCTCTGGTCCAAACATATGAAGAACGGTTGCAGGAATTGGGTATGTCTAATTTAATGAAAAGATGGAGTAGGGGGGTGACATGATAGCACTGTTCCAATACCTAAGTGGCTGCCACAAAGAAGAGGGAGCCAACCCTCCAAAGCACCTGAAAACAAAACAAGAAGCAACTAATGGAAACTAATCAAGGAGAGAATCAACCTAGATTTAAGGAGAATTTTCCCAACACTTAGAACAATTAATCTGTGGAATGGCTTGCCTTCAGAAATGGTAGGTGTTTCAGTACTGGAGGTTTCTAAGAAGAGATTGGACAACCATTTGTCTGAAATGGTATAGGGACTTGGACAGGAAGTTGGACTAGAAGACTTCCAAGGTCCCTTCCAACTCTGTTATGTTGTTATTCTGTTATATTTCAGCGCACAGAAGGACATAGAAAACTTCTCAGAAGGGGCTGTCCATAGTTCTCTTAAAAGTAAAGACAGGAAAGAGGAGAAGTGCTTTCAGACTTGCAAGTTTCTGTTATTGTAACCTCCCAATAAAGGTAGTGTTAGTACCCGTAGCTTTGGTTTCCTGAACTATCTGAAAAAGCTGACAGATATAGAACACTATCTATTGCAAACAAACAAGTCCAGCTTTTCTTTCTAAACTTGGTGTAATCCTTTAAAATAGAAATAAAGGTCAACTATTCTATTTTCAATTGCTCATTAGAAGTAAAATTCTTTGAAAGGAGAAAAAAAATACAAAACTGATCCTCTTGGGATCCTTTGTTCCTGATGGGTACAATCACTAGGGAAGGCAACAATGCACAATGGTAACAATTGCATAGGTTTATTGATTCAAAGCTTTACACGGTTTTCCCTGAATACATTTTGCAGTTCCAGCACAATTAATTAGAGGCACACTTTGCTGATCAACAGGATTTTCCTAACTAATGTAAGCAGAGAGGCTGTCTAAATAAGCAGTCATGGAGTTACCCAAAATTGCCTTGTAGCTCCTTGACTTCAGAAAGATTACTCATTATGACAAAGGTAGCCAAGTAGTTACAGACAAAAAGCAAAGCATAGAATGGGGTGCTTACAAATGAAGTACACACACAGAGAGAGATTCACACAGCTATATAACCTCTCTTAAATAATAATTCTTCTTATCTTATTTTATGCCATTTTATGTTTTTCATCAGTCTCTAATGGAATATTATTGCAAGTTAGAAGGAAGTTTAGGGAAGCGGCTGGCTGTTCTTGGATTGTTCTTGAAAGTTCATGTCCTGATTCCTGGTACTTTGATGCAACAGGTAAACTTTGATCTCCTACTTCTTGCACCAGGATTTTGGCACATCAAAGTCAGAATTCCATGGACTCCCCTTTTACCCATACATCCATGTGTTTGGCTGGACTGAATGTACTTCATTCAAGTGATCATTCCTCAGCCAGTTTTTTAAGCTGATTACCCATTATGGTCACTGGAAGAGGTTCTTTGTTGAGCTAGTTTATAAAGAGATTTTGTCCTATTCCATTCCAAATGGAGTTTCTCTGCTTTGGGTTTTACCGTATTTTTTTGGAGTATAAGACACACTTCCCCCCCTAAAAGAGGCTGAAAATTTGGGTGTGTCTTATACTCCGAATGTTGCTTTTTCGAAGCTTTTTTTCAGACTTAATTAGGTGCTAACAATCTTCCCAGCTTTGCAGGCTTTTTTCATTGCTACTCCCTCCCTTTTTTTTCAGCCCTAACCAGGGAATAAAATAATGTGCTGAAACTGACCAGACTAAGGACACTAGCCAGATGAATATCTGGTAAGCAGATTTTTTTTCTCCTATTTTCTTCCCCAAAAACTAAGGTGCGTCTTATACTCCGGCGTGTCTTATAGTCCAAAAAATATAGTATATCTCAAAGACCCTTCTAATGAGGCTGCTAAAATGTTCAAGCTTGACTCTTCCTGAGAGAAAGAAAGTAATAATTAAAATCCTGTGAAAGCATTCCCCGGTGAAGGCTTGCATAATATCTCAGGAGCATAATTTGTCATTTGCAAGCAACAATGAACACCAGAGCAGGTAAGGTCTCGAGGACAGTAGACATCCCAGGGAGGTGATGACCAACTATGACCACATAGTTGTTGACTTCCTAAATGCCAAAATGGAATAGAGTTGTTTTCTCAAAGTCTGGGATTCCATCCTCAAAACAGCTTTGGAAGATGCTTTCAAAAACAGCATTTCTTGGCCTGATCAAAATTCCCTCCCTCTCTCCTTCCCTCCGTGCTGTTTCATAAAATGTTTACTTGGCTTCTATGAGTTGGAAAACAATCCCATTTCTGGCTTTGTTACAACTAATACATTCAGTACCTCTTTTTCTGCACTAATAAAAAAAAATAGACTTGGCGAGTTCAGTCCCTCATGGCTCTATTTTGAAAAGGTGGTATGAAAAGTCCCCTACTGGAGATTGGGAAATACAGGAATATACTGGCTAAATGACATATTTTAAAGCTCTTTCCCCCCAGAATGTTAGCGAAATTAAGTCTATTTCAGCAAAATCTGAGATGCTCCAATTTTGTGAAGCAATGAAACTGAAGCCAGAAAAGTAAACTAAAACTAGATTTTGGTTACATGTGTAGTTTTTCAGCTAGGTTTTGCAAAAACCAACTGCTATTATCCTTAAAATTAGTGTGGAATAATGCTAACTAAAGTTGATAAACTCTACTTGTTCTCTATCTTACTAAAACCATTATATAAAACCAGGGGTGAAATGCTCCCGGTTCGGTCCGGTTCGGTAGAACCGTTAACGGACATGTGGCCTGGTTCGCAGTACCGGTAAGCTGACTGGCTGGCCACGCCCCCAAACCGGTCCCTTCCCCCTCCT
>JANHFT010010062.1:24398-34592 GCA_032467955.1 Pseudoxenodon macrops | reverse complement strand
AACTTTCAACAGGGTGGGGAGAAACTGGGAAGCTTCAGATTCAGGTTTCCCCCAGATGTGCCAACATGGCTCTCTTAATAAATTGGAACTTTGAGGAATGCTATGCCTTGGACTCTGATTTAATTTTAGATGCTATTTGGAATGCTGACAATTGGTTTATCCCACCTTTATTACTTTTATAAGTAACTCAAGGCAGCGAACATATTTAGTACTCCTTCCTCCTCCTATTTTCCCCATAACAACAACCCTTTGAGGTGGGTTGGGATGAGAAAGAGAGACTGGCCGAAAATCACCCAGCCAACGTTTGTGTCTAAGGCAGGACTAGAACTCCCAGTCTCCTGGTGTTTGGCTCAGAGCCAGCCAACCAGCTTTCATGTTTAAGTTAGAACTAGAACTCCCAGTCTCCTGGTGGTTGGCCCAAAGTCACCCAGCTGGCTTTCAGGGAGGGAAAAAACCATCTATTTATCCCTCACTTTTTTTTATGTGGCATGAAATCAAGCAGACTTTTTCTCCAACTATGAAAGGAGAGAGATTGATAGGATAGAATAACAAGAGTTGGAAGGGACCTTGGAAGTCTTCTAGTCCAACCCCCTGCGTACGCCGGAAACCCTACACCACTTCAGACAAGTGGTTATCCAACCTCTTCTTAAAAACTTCCAGTGTTGGAGCATTTACAACTTCTAGAGGCAAATTGTTCCACTGATTAATTGTTCTCACTGTCAGGAGATTTCTCCTTAGTTCTATGTTGCTTCTCTCCTTGATTAGTTTCCACACATTGCTTCTTGTCCTGCCCTCAGGTGCTTTGGGGAACAGCTTGACTCCCTCTTCTTTGTGGCAGCCCCTGAGATATTGGAACACTGCTATCATGTCTCCCTGGTCCTTCTTTTCATTAAACTATAGAAGATATAACAAAATGGAAAAGTATACGTATTCAGAATGTATATGTAAAGGTTGTAGATATGATATAAATGTATAAATAGAAAACAAGAACATATATGTCCAAAACAATAGGCCATATAAAGGATGACTTGAGATTTAAGAAAAAATTCCGATAATGGAAAGTTGTAATATTGTAATTGTGATTTTAAACGCTGAAAATGTTGAATAAAATGTAATTTTTAAAAAAAGAAGTGAAACGTTTTCAAAGAAAAACCAGAAAGTCCAGTTGCCTCTTGAAAAAAGCACATTTGGGACAACCATGACCTGGGTGATTGAGAATGTCGGGCCTGGAGGCCACCTTTTGCACTGGGCCTTCAGGCCTGCCACATTTACTGCTGTGGGAAATTGCGAGGGGGGATTGTCTGGAGTGTGAGTGATAGATAGTCATAATAACATTCCTTTCTCAGAGAGTCAAGGATATCTTGCCCTGCACTTGGAGGGCTGGAACTGGGAAGCATCTCCAGTTTGGATGGTGCTTGATTGGACCATGTGTTGGACATGTGGGTTCTGGGGCAGGGACTTGGACTTGGACTTTCTTTTGGGTGGGGAAAACCTGGAAGCTTTCACATTTGTGTTTTCCCAGATGTGCCAAAGTGCCAAATGGAACTTTGAGGAACTTCAGAGTCTTCTTTCGTTGGGGGTGCTACTTGGAACCCTGACATTAACCCAAATCTGCCTTTAAAAATTCAACTAGCTTCCCGGGCTCTAGGGTGCTGTCCAGGGTCCTGAACCCTGAATTTCGACTCAAAACCAGACAATGTGAAGACTCAGGAAAGACTCCATAGATGTGTAAGGAAGATGTTTATTGTGGACCCAGAAAGGGCTTCAAAAATAATTCCGTAGAGGTCAGCCAGAGGAGAGGACCATGGAAGTGCATGATGGGAAGGTGTCTCCACCCTTCTGGCTGCACCTATCCCCATCTCTGTCTCCCTGGCTGCATGGTGTAGTTTCTAGCTATGGGCTATGTAGTATTTCTGCTGCCACCCACCGTATTCCTAGAGGGAGGGACTATCATGAGCAGGTTCTTCCTCCAAGTTAGATGGAGTTGTCACAGCATGTGCAATTTGCTCACTTGCAACCTGAGCTTAATCACGGTGAGGAACATACTGTAATAGTGAGGGTGATCATAGCAATGATAATGATAAAATGAAAACAAGCCCTATAACATCATCTCCTTGCCCGAGAAGCTTTGAGAGCTGCGGCCAGGGAACACGAGCCTGTTCTTCCTTTTAAGGAGATTAAAAGAAAAGAATCAATCTTATGATTTAATAATCAATTTCATTAAAAACAAGCTTGCATTGCCAAATGCCCCATTGCAATAGGATGGAATAAGGCATTTCACATTGATAAATATCCAATATTTATCAACCAATCAATATTTATCCAAATCAATAAATATATATTTATCCATATATCCAAAATATCATGATTAGGAGACTGGAGGCTAAATATATATGAAGAATGGTTGCAGGAACTGGGTATGTAAGGACTAGGGGAGACATGATAGCATCTTCCAATATCTCAGGGGCTGCCCCAAAGAAGAGGGAGTCAAACTATTCTCCAAAGCACCTGAAGGTAGAACAAGAAGCAATGGGTGGAAATTAATTAAGGAGAGAAGCAACTTAGAATTAAGGATAAATTTCCTGACAGTGAGAACTATTAACCAATAGAACAATTTGCCTCCAGAAGTTGTGAATGCTCCAACACTGGAAGTTTTTAAGAAGAGATTGGACAACCATTTGTCTGAAACCATTTCCTGCCTGAGCAGGGGGTTAAAAAGACCAATGTAATTTTAGGCTGCATTACTGGAAATATAGTGCTAGTCAGAAGGGGAGCATCCCACATTCCTATTGAACCTCGTCCCCACCCCTGTCACATATGGGATGTTCTCGTTCACCCTCCCCAAAACAAAGTTGACTGTAGTCCTCAGCCCAGGAGTGGGTTCCAGATCCTGTTACTGCTGGTTTGTTCAGGGATGCGCTGCACGGATGCGCTTTGCGTGGGCGCAGTACTAAAAAAAAAACCAAAATGAGAACCAGCTTGGGGGCGTGACAAGCCTGGGTCGCTGCCAGTTCCACCGACCCAGGCCGCCAAGTTACTAATGGTTCCATAGAACCGGTCCGAAACGGTAGAAACCCACCTCTGCCTCAGCCATTAAAAAAGATGCACACCCTTGTATCCCAGATTGTAATTATTTATTTTACAACAGTTGCTTTAGTTTCTAGGAGACTCCTGAAAATAACACACCCAACACCCGAAAGGAGGAAAGAAATAAGATGCATCCCACAAGAAGAGATAAAAAAAAAATCAAGAGGACAGCCACCATTACATGGTGAAATATGTGCCATGCATGTAAAAAAAAAAGGGGGGGGCAAGGGTTTTGTATCCTGTGTTGGTGGCCACCTTCTTGCCTTTTTTATTTGTGTTTTCCCTGGAGATGCTCTGCATGTGCTAAAGAAGCGAAAGAGTCAGACAAAAAGAAGAAGGATGAGAAAGAAACTCAGAATAAGCCTACTTTGATTTTGTACAGGCTTTCCCAACCTGGCCAATATTATCTCCCAAAAATTAGTAGGACTGGACCAGGGGTCTGCAACCTTCAACACTCAAAGAGCCATTTGGACCCGTTTCTCACAGAAAAGAAAACTCCGGGAGCCACAAAACCTGGGTGTGGCGTGGCCAACTCGGCGTCACTCACTTCCACTAGTCACATGACCCCCTAGCCACGCCTACCTAGCTGGTCATTAGGGCAGAGAACCAATTGTTAAAAAACACCAGGAACCACAAAAAACCTTTTGACATCTCTCTCTCTCTCTCTCCTCACACTCTCTCTGTATCTCTCTATGTCTCTCTTTCTCTCTGTATCTGTCTGTCTCTGCCCCAGCCGCTTCTCCATCCCCCACCATTGCCATTACCTCCTCAGGCCAGGCGAGGAGTGACTGGGAGGGGAGGGCGAGGGTCAGGGTCAGCCAGTGGTGGGATCACCAGACAGAGAGCCACAGCAGAGGTCCCAAAGAGCCGCATGCAGCTCCAGAGCCGCAGGTTGTTGACACCCGCTCTGGTAGATCTAATGGAATGGTCAGAAAATATATGGGAAAAGACGTCCTGGCCCCATGTACAGTTTTAAAGGTGACAACCAGCACCTAGAAATGCCTACTAAGAGCTAGTAAAAGTTAATTGACTAATTAATAACAGAAACTTTGGGAAAAAAATCCAAGGTACACAGAAATATGCTTTGCTGTAGCAGACAGTGACACTGTCTTATCTCATATTCCCTATGAAAATTTTCCAAGAAAGAACTTCAAGAAGTGAGTGCTGAGAATATAACAATATGAATAAAACTACTGAGAACTGGGCTGGCATGGATGGAGAGAAAATGCTTAGAAAAGCTAGACTATATCAAAATAATAGAGAGAAAATCCAAGAGTGTCTTGACCACTAAAGGTGAAGAAATGTATGGACCATCTACAACCTTAACAATATTTTTCTGTTAGTGAAATAAGTGGAAATGCATAAAGAGGAAGTACCCTCCGGCTGAGAAGGAACATATCTCCTTGGGCTCTTGGATCTTGCCACCCCTTGCGATGTAACTGAAGCATGATTCCAAGATGCAAATAAATCTATCTTTAGTTAGCTCCAAATATTGAAGAGATGTTAACAATAGTTGGAGATTTTATTCGTGCCATATAGAATATAGCTTTATTATGGTCATCAACCAGCAATAGACATCACCATTTACAATATATTAAAAAATAGTATTAACATTAATAGTGGATAATAACATTCATGCCATATAAGTTGCTGTCTTGCTGAAATGATCTGCTAAGTCATTATTGATGTCTGATATATGGCTGGCTGTGGCAAAGCTGTTGAGTTTGATCCTTTAGTTCAAGAGTTATCTTGACAAGGAGAGAAGCATAATGTTTAATGTTTAATGATAGTGTTGCCCATGGCCAACTGGATTGCTTGGTCCTTAAAGACTAGTTCATTATTGGCAATTACTGTTTGATCATACTGATATGGGACTAACACTCCCTTTGACTTCCCTCGATGATGAATCTCCTTGGTGGGAACTCCATTTGGGGAAAGGAAACCTAAATTTGGAAGGGAAAACCAAAAACAAAGAGAGAAACAAGCCAAATAAAAATGACAGAAGGGGAGGAATTGAGGAAGCCTGGAGTCCTCTGAAGCTGTTTATCAGCAGAACTTGGGAAGGGTGAACCTCCTTCCTCTTGCTTGCATGATTAATATGAACCCTTTTTTTGCTATTTCTAAGCAAAGTTAGATTGGCATCCTTCCAGGAGTAGAAAGTGAATGTCTGCAGAGAGGCAAGAGAGAAACTGCTGCCATTACTTCTGCCATAAATGATTTTAGTCGGTGCCATCCAGGTTCTCACTAAAGTGAGGCAAAAGAGCTCCTTGCTTTTATTATCTGCCCCTTATATAACTTATATTTCTGAATATTAAAACACCAAAGACAATTATTTAAGAATTTCCAATCTCATTGGGAAGTAAATGTATGTAGGATGGTAGGCAAAATGATTTTGGCTTAATTTTCACTCTTATTTCTCATGTCTCTTGTCAATGTTATTTTCTGTATATCAGAGAGAGAGAGAGAATATATTTAGATTGTTTATGTATGTTTATAGACACATGTATATACACACATAAATATTGAAGCTGCAGAAATTTGTATTCTTACATCTGGGTCAATCTGCAAATTATCTATAAGCATCTTCAGACAGCTGCATATTTCAGTTCATCTATTTGCCTGTGGTGTTTAATTGTAAGATATATCAGGGTGAAACGCCACTGCTTTGCTTTGTGAAGTGACTTTTGACACTAATTGCTGGAGGGAAATAGTTCCTCAGCATGGAAAAAGTAAGATGCTCCACTTCTCAAAAGTGTGGAGGCTGGCTGCCTTGATCAGCATCAAAGCCTTTATCAAAGTGAAGCACACACAAACCCCTGTCTAGTCTTCAGCCCTAATATTTATGAACCATTTGAGTCTTGAACGAGTGAAATCAGTAGCTAATTTTCAACCAACTTCAAAAGGGACATCCCACTTGCCTGTGTTAGAAACAATAATAGATTATTAGAAAGTTATTGAACCTATTTTAATTAGGGCCAGTAGTCAGACTCTTTTTTAAAAAGTATATTTACACAATGTGATGAGTTATTTTTGTTCTCTAACTCATCACATTTTATCCCAATGATTATTGGAGATGGTAATTAATTTTATTGTATAAGATTAAGAACCTGGCCTCAAAACTTTGTTCCCAAAGTAGGATCTGCAACAATTGTAATAACTGTGTGATTATTTTTAACTATAGAGCATCGCATTGGCTTTCTGCTCCTATCACACAGTTTACAAAACTCCAGTTAAAAGTTGTTCCTTTACCCTTTCATAGTGACATGTTATAATTTTGAAATAAAAAAGCACACTCCAGACACTTAGCCATCACATTTTTCTTTAAATATTTAACTGGATGTTACATTTGAACTTAATTCAAACTGAACAAAAAGCAACGATAACGAAGCATGTTAGCCTCCTCCTCTATCTTTTGAATGAATAATTCAGTGTAGATATTAATGGCAACCAGACATTTTTAATGACTCTCATAGAATATCGATGAATATGCACCAGCTGAAGCTTTTGGCTAGGACTTATATATTAAATAAAGCATGTATCTTCGTTGGATTTAGTTTTTTAGCTGTAATGGGCTATATCCAAAATACTTTCCTCCTTTACCTTGATACTTTCAAATGAAAGGTCTTTGAGCATTATATCTGTTAAGCCAGGTCTTGGGTTGTTAAAATTTATTTGGACAAGGTGGATCTTGGGTTGTCATAATGCATTTGGTTTGCCTTCTTCATCCTGACATCTCTGAATTAATAAATGGTTCAACCTTGAGGCAAAAGTCTGAACCTTCTCAAGTATGCACCTTCTCAAAAGGAACAAAAGTCACATACAAAGATAAATTGCTCATTGTGCACAGGCAGCATTCTTACTGATACAAATCCTGTTTTATACAGGGCTCTTCTATTAATTTGTATGTTGTTTCCTGCTTTTATTTACTTGCATATCACTAGGTAATGGAATTTTTAATAACACTCAGAATGAGTTCATAATTTCTCAGTTTGTTGTCAAGGGTTGGAAAAAAGTTTGAAGCAAAGCATTTTGTTAATCCCATAAAGACACAGAGGGAAGATATATTCTGAGAATGCTGTTACAGTTCTCTAATTGGAATTACTTCTTGTTCCACAACTTATGTTGAAGGAGCAAATGACAGTTCCTAAGCAGTTGGAAAGTGAAACAGCCAGTCTCCCGAGAATACCATTTATGACTCTCTGGGTTTTAAGCATAAAATAACACATTTCAAAACAACAGTGAAGAAACCAGGTTCTATTTCTCTCTCAGATACGGAAGGCAGATGGGTAATTTTAGGCCATTCTTTCTCAGCTTTAAAAAAAAATCTATCTACCAGCCTACAATGGATCATTATGATAGGTTATAGTCCAGTGATGGCGAACCTTTTCAGGACCTAGTGCCCAAACCAGAATGCACGTGCATGTGTGCACGGGCGTGCCATAGGTTCGCCATCACGATTATAGTTCATAACTTTCAATGAAGCGATTTTCACCTTTTAAAGGCTTGATTCAGACTAATAATAATAATAATAAAAATTCAATAAATTTCAAGCATGAAACTTTTTTTATGTGGTAGTTAAAAAAAATAACTTAAAAAAACCTCTGCCTACTTTCAGTTGGGTTTTCAATTAAGATTAGCATTTATTTTCAGAACCGTATTTGATGAACCTATACAGGTAGCCCTCAATTTACGACTGCAATTGAGCCTTCAACTTCGGTTATAAGTTGTAACAGTTATAAAGTGAGTGGTTTTTTTTGCAGTAGCCATTAAGTGAACACCGTGGTTGTTAAATGAACCCATTGTTCATTATGAGGTAATTTTTGCCAGAAACCGGAAAAATGTTGCAAATCAGTCATGTGATCATAGGATGCTGCAAATGGCTACAAATGGAGGCCAGTTGCCAAGCACCCAAAATACCGTTACTTGATCATGCAGAAAGACAAAGGTTAGAACTTTGAATCCAGGCCGTAAGTCCCTGTTTCAATGTCTACTGTAACTTCAAACAGTCACTAACAGACTGGTCGTAAGCCAAGGACGACCTGTAGTCCCATGTTGCCCAGATTTGCCTCCAAAAAGCTATTACTTAGTTCTGCATGTATATTTTATGGTAGATAAAACAAGATACATTTTTGGTTGCTGCTGCTATCAGTTTCAGGTACCTGACTATGTTGGCCTAGTGACAGTTTTCTGGTAAAACTGACTGAATTTCATTCACATGCTGCCATCTACACTTACATTGAGGTATTCTAAATTAAAATAATTTTCCTAAAAAAGACATTTTTTCCCTTTCCATAATAAGTATAAGTAGTAGTTGTTTAGCAACTGCAATTGTGATCGCAGTTTAGTCATTAAGCGAAGCAAGGGCTAAGTGAAACCGCGACAGTGTTTATTATGGTTTTACTTCAGCTTCCTTTTGCTTTACAGACTTGCAAATGTCATAAATATGAGGACGAGCTGCAAATTACTTTTTCATCACTGTCTGAAGTGTGAATGGTTGCTATACAAGGCAGTCACTAAGCGAGGACTAGTTGCAGATACATTTTTTCCTTACTGCTTTACTAGATGGCTAGACAGAAGACAGACAGCTACAGTTCACAATATACAAAGAGCAAACTCAGGTACTTTTCTCATAACTCCATCTAATTTGTTCCATGTTAGCCAGCTTCGGTCACATCAGGGTTACAAGGCAGCAAGCTGCCTCTGCTACATGACAGATCACTTTCTGAGAACAAAACTTTGTTATTTTCAAGGGTCGCTGTAGCTTCTTTTAATCTGATATCTATTACTGCTTGGCTTTCTGACCCACTGCTTTTTTTCTTTTCTTTTTCCTGTGGCTACTTTTTTGTTTTGGTTCTTTCTGCTTGACAGTGAATTTCTTAGCTCATATCTCTGTCTCTCTCTTAATTCACTTTAGAATTCAATGCTATTACTGCTGTTAGTCAAGAAGCTGAATGTGGAGAGATCAGCATCTACTTATAGATATTTGTAGAAAGCTGCTGAGGACTTTGTTCACTAAAGCAATAAATATTTTAGTTTTGAAATCCAGAAAGGAGGATTGCTTGATAGTGTTAATAAAGAAGACAGTGCTCAATATTAAAGGTAATTGCTGAGTTTTTAAAATCAGATAACCATTCAACAAAATGTCAGGTCCTGTTAAAAGTATGTCAATTACCGGTACTGGCAGTTTTTCATAATGACTTTTTCCAATTATTAATCATTCCAATGGCACTGAGAATCAAAGCAGATGGTAGCACCTAGCTGGTCCAGGTTGATTCCAAAAGAACTAAGTAGTCTTGATTAGTTCTTGGATGGAGACCACCAGGAGCTATAAGAGTGGGAAGCTGAAAAAACATACTTTTGAATAAAACAGTTGTGACAACATTCATTTTGTTGGCCAAAACTATCTGTGTCATCAAGATTCAACTTTAAGGAGTTTTGTATATATTTTTTTAGTATTGGTAAACCAGAATATTTATCTCTGAGATCTGAAACACACGGACGTGAGCTCTTTGGGTAAACTTGGAGCCAACTTTCTTAGGTAAAATTGTCCAGCTGATGCCACAGGATCCTTCACTGAATCAGGCCCTATACTATGTAGGCTTAATAAGTCATAACCAATACTCTGAATTGCACCTGGAAGTTACTAGTAAGCCAAAGATGGCAAACCTATGGCATGCGTGCCACAGGTGGCACATGGAGTCATACCTGAGGGCACGCGAGGTGTTGCCCTATGTCAGCTCCAGGATGCCTGCGCGCGCTGGCCAGCTGATTTTCGCCCTTCCAGAGGGAGGGGGAGGCTACTTTCACCCTCTCCAGGCTTCAGGAAAGGCGAAAAATGGACCCTCGGGAGGGTGAAAAATGGAGCCAATGGGCCAACCGGAGGTTCGGAAACAAACTTCTGGTTGGCCCGTTGGCCCGTTTTTCACCCTCCCCAGGCTTCAGAAGGCTTTCCTGAAGCCTGGGGAGGGTGAAAAACAGGCCAACCAGTGTGAGGTCTGCGTGCATGTGTAGGGGGGGCAGCGCGTGGGTGGTTGTGCGCATATGCGTGGGTGGAGGGTATTGCATCATGGATGTGGGCACGCATGCGCGTGACCCCCCCCCCCCCGG
>JANHFT010010062.1:0-20681 GCA_032467955.1 Pseudoxenodon macrops | reverse complement strand
GTCTTCAGATGTAGTCTTTATGAATCTGATTACTAACTTGTCCATGCATGATGTTATCCAGAAATGTAAAATTCCTACATATTTGTAGGCTTAATCCTGAGGGCTCCTGATTGGTTCTTTGACCATTTGGCATCCCAGTTTCGTTGCCGGTCATGAAGTTAGCCTGCCTTATTGCTACTGAAGCACATTGCTCTAGGCCAGGAGTCAAACTGTATTTCATTGAGGGCTGCATCAGGGTTGTGTTTGACCTTGTGGGGCCAGGGGCGTGGCCAGCTTGACACGGCCAGCTTGACGTCACTCATTTCGGGGATGCCTGTGGAGGCCTCAGCACTCTGCCAACAAAAAGGAGCTTCCAAAGTCTGTTTTCGGCCACAACGGCCTCCTGCAGCCCTCTGCCAGCGAAAACAGAGCTTGGGAGGGCTGCACACAGCTCCCTGAGCTCCGTTTTGACTGGCAGAGGCACTGTGGGCTGGTCCTTTGCTGTTTCCAGGGTGGCCCCACAGGACAGACCTAAGCATTCCATGGGCCTTGAGTTTGACACTCCTGCTCTAGGCCAAACTCCATTGCTACATCTGCACCACCAACACTTGCAACGTTTGTCAGTGATGAGATTTGAAGTTCTGATCTTTCTATAAAGCTTCAGGTCATCCATGTAAAGCAAATGTGAGGTTTTATTCATTTTGTTTTTGTTAACTTCTGAGTTCATTTGGTGCAATAGAATAAAATAATAAACCAAAGCTCCACCTTTTACTTTTACAAAATAGTATAAAGTAGCCATTTCTATAACAAAAAAACCTGTCTAATTTGGTAAAAGCCAAAATCAAACTTTCATTTTTTCCACCTCAAGCGCCATGTCATTTTGGCAGAAAGCCAGACTGATCTTCATGAATATATGCCTGTAAAACCTTCTTCAATTTTTCTGACAAAATTGCAGCAAAAAGTTTATAGTCATAGTTTAGTAATGAAATTTGTCTATAGTTCTTTATCCTTGTAACATCTTGGCCTTCCTATCACCATCTCCTCCCACTTACGACTGCAGGACTGTATCTTGTTGCTTGTATCCTATGACTTCTTATTGGTATTGTTTCCTGATTGCTTATTTGTACCTTATGACTATCATTACGTATTGCACCTTCTCATTCTTGACAAATGTATCTTGTATTTTTATGTACACTGAGAGCATAATATGCACTTGGCCAATAAAGAATTCTAGTCTATTCTATTCTATTCCTTCAACCACTAAAGGACATAAAGAAAGATATGTTACAGGGGAGAAAGCAGCTAGTATTGCGTAACTTATCACAATCACAATATTTTTTTCAGATGGTGTAAAATATATTTTGTCAAGATGATAAGGACAAGTAGGAAGCTGGCAGAGAAAAGGAAGTTGGCAAAATTTGGTTCCCACAACGCATTTATTAACACCAATGCAGCTGAGTTTGGAGATCTTATAATCAGTTTCCACCATCTTCAATTAGCTAGTAGAACCACACATCCTTTGGCTCCATCTTACAACAAAAGTATCGTAGGTCAGTACAAGAAAAATCAGACCAACACCTCTTAATAGTGCACGGAGGTATGACACCAATGCACTCATGTTCCTTTCCACCATCGGGTTGCCTTGAAGCCCAGTATCTGAAAAAAAGAACCACAATATTCATCAGTCTCGATCGAGATATGTAGATCTAGAGATATATATGTAAAGAACTAGGTCTAGATCTAAGTCGATCTAGATCTTTCTCCTGCCACCAAATCACAGTCACAATGGGTTATTGTTAGATTCGGGTTTTCTGTCTGTACGAAATAGAAAACCTGTAGTTGGCAAATTTACAGCAGGGCGTTGGGGGGCAGGGGGTGATTTGAACTCAACAGGAGATCCGTAGGGACTTCTAGTGGTCAAGGGTAAGGTGAGATGTTAGGGGTTATATTTCACCTTGTCAGATCTGCAGCAGAAGTTGATCTAATAAAAGAGAATATTTCTAGCTCAGGGTTGAAATGGTGCTTTCTGAGATTCATTGTTTTCTTGCAGACATTTCATTACCCAACTAGCTAACATCATCAGGGCTAGTGCCATCACGGATGGTGTTAGTTGGTTTGGGTAACGAAACGGCTGCAAGAAAACAGCCAAGCTCAGAGAGCACCAAGGACCCCTCAGAAGAAGATCTGCTCCCAGAAAGCACGTGGCCTGCTGCAGCCTCTGGAAACCATTTCAGGACGAGGGCCACCGAATCACTGGATTTTATTACCAATCTTCCCCCAAGGCAGGGATGTATCAGCATCCGGTTAGTGGTGGATTTATTTACCAAATCGGCCTTGCAAAGGCTTCGCTCAGGAAACAGCCCAGTTCTTTCTGGACAATGCTTGTAGATGCAAAGGGTGGGCCAATCATGTCCTTTTGGACCCAGGCTGGACTTTCCTGGGTTAGGGCCATGGCTGACTGATTCGTGCTCCTGTCAGCAGACTCCCTGAATTTCTGGGGATCCGACCCCCCCTTCTTTCAGCCCCATAATGATTTCCTTGTCTCCAGCAAGAGCCCATTTGCCAGAGTGGTGAAGGTGCTGGCCTAGAAACCAGGAGATAGTGAGTTCTAGTCCCGTCTTAGGCACGAAAACCAGTTGGCTGACTGAGCTAGTCTCTCTCTTCCAGCGCAGCCCAGCTCGCAGGGTTGTTGTGGGGAAAATAGGAAGCAGTATTAGGTATGTCTGCCGCCTTGAGTTATTTATCAAAGTAATAAAGGTGGGATAAAAATCAAATAAATAAACCTGGATTCTGTTCCTCAACCGCCCTGATTCTGAAATGGCCCTTGGTGCTTCTGACTCTGTTGACTAATGTGGTTTGTTAGACTTCCTGCCTTTGTGTGACCATCTGTGACTGTTCACTGGAGATGATTGCACTTTGCCCTTGCTGATGGCACTGACAATCGTGGCTAGCAGCTCCCCTGCTACGTCAATTCCTGTTGCTTGGTTTGGGGTATCCCTCAAGCTGACCTCCACGTTACCACTTGCTTATCATGATGTGTAAACCCAACAACTGGTCTGCCAGCACTGAGGCAGGTCTTGGGGGGAGCGTGGTAGGCATGAAACCCCGATGCACAACTTGTCACATAATTAGATTTCGTTTGAAAACTTACAGAGCTCCTGCACGATATCCAGCTGACCACAACAGTCCCCCGCCAACACTTTCGTTCTTCCGGAGTCCAAGCCAATAGGTACGTTTATCTTCATTTGCCATGGCATCTATAAATCCCTTGAGGAGGGAAAAGTAGATTGGATGGATGGATGGATGGATGGATGGATGGATGGATGGATGGATGATAGATAGATAGATAGATAGATGAAGGGGATAGATAGATGGGACAGTGAGAGAGAAGGAAAGGGGGAGAGGGAAGAGAGAGAGGTAATATAAAGTTTATTGGAAATTAAGGTTTAAGGGAGGAACATATGTGGCCCCTGATTCCCCCTGACCGAACTAAGGACTACTGAGCCTCTCCCCTTCCCAACCAGCAGCGTTTCTGAAGCGTCAGGGGCTTTGAGTACCTGTGGGTATAAAGCGAAGGTACACAGGGGGGTCTACGACAACTTGCCACAGTTAATAATTTTAAATTTATTTTAAATAATTAAATTGAATTGTTGAATTGTCCCACAGCAACTTTTTCCCGTGGCAAGTTGGCCATGGCGAGTTGTCCTGTTGTCATATTCCGCTACAGGGGACCATCCTTTGATGGAAGAGGAAATCTCCCTGTGTTTTCAGATCACAATTCCAAGGATGAGGATATGAGGAAGGGCTTTCAATCAGATTCCTTCTACCTTCCCTTCCCCTCCCTTCCGTTCCATTTTTTGTTTCTCTTCCCTTCCCATCACAACTTCCCTTTCCTTTTCTTTCCCCTCCTTTCCTTTCCTTTCCTGCTCCTCCCCTTCCCTCCTTCCTTCCCTCCCTCCCTTCGTCTCCCTTCCACCTCCCTCCCTCCTTTCTTCCTCCTTCCCCCCCATATTTTCTTCTGTTGTGCACAATATGCAGGGCAGCTCCCCTTTTCTGTGCACCCCAGGAGGAAGGAGCAGCTCTCCTCATCCGTCCTTTCAAAAGAAAATGTCCTCTAAGTCAAGCAGTTTGTCTCTTTTCTGCTTCCCAGCAAATTCCCTGCCTTCTTCCTTCCTGGGTCCTAACCAGGCCTGATCAAGGAAGCCCCCTGCCCACTTTCTCTCTTGCCCTTATCACTCTGCCTGCCAACACAGAGAAGCTGCTCCAGAAACATTCACCATCTATTCCTCCCTTCTGCCTCTCTTACCCTCACTCGCTCCCCTTCTCCTCTGTTAGGAATCCAGGCAGCTTCCCAGTTGCACCCATTTTCAACCACCAGGCAACTTATTTTCATTTGGGAAAAATAATTGAGACTTTTTCTTGAAACAGCCATTTTAGGAAAATGATGACGTATATGCCTGTACTCACTTGTTCTTCACCATATCTACAAGAAATCAAATCTGCATCGTGCCTTGCTAGACAGTCATCACGAGAACCCTGCCAGTTTTTACGTACAGTAGAAAAGTAATAGAGATTCTTTTCAAAAGCTTGCCAGCCTGGAAGCATTTCTATAAGTATTTCTTTGAACCGGTAAAGAAAACAAAAGGACTACATTAGTTGCTTCAAAAATCTTATTTATTTATTTGTTTGTTTGTTTGTTTGTTTGTTTGTTTGTTTGTTTGTTTGCTTGCTTATTTATTTATTTATTTATTTGGTTATTTGCTTATTTATTTATTTAATTATTTACTTAATTTTGTCAAGCATGTATTAGATAACAGATATAAGTATAAAGAAGAGTATGAATAGATGAAAAGATAGAAATCAAAGAGAATATTAGGACAGGGATAATAGGCACGCTGGTGCGCTTATTTACACCCCTTAAAGACCTCTTAGGAATGGGGTGAGGTCAACAGTAGACAGTCTAAGGCAGTGATGGCTAATCTTTTTGTCATCATGTGCCCACACCCATAATGCAATGCCCACCCACCCCTGTACATGTCCTCACAACCACCACCACCACCTGCACTGCCCCCCTCGCACATGCATGCAGGCCTCACTGAAGCCTCCATACTTCCAGTAGGCCCGTTGGGCTGTTTTCCGCCATCCACAGGCTCCGGAGGCTTTCCTGAAGCCTGGGGGGGGGGGCAAAAACGGGCTCCCCCGCCCTCTGGAAGTACAAAAATCAGCTGACACAGGGGAAAGCCTCATGTGCTCTTAGATGTGGTAGGTTTACCATCATAGGTCTAAGGTTAAAGGTTTGGGGATGAAACCACAGTGTCAGGTAATGCATTCCAGCCACTGACAATTCTGTTACTGAAGTCTTATTTTCTGCAATCTAGTTTGGAGCAGTTTACCATAAGTTTGTATCTATTATGTATCTATTATAATATCTTATAAGAATATTCTAAGTTTTAAAATTATAGATAATTACAGGTTTTGGTTTATATATAACGTATATTTTCAAATTTTTATTTTGTTTTTGCGGTCTAGCCAACTGCTTGACTTAGAGGACAATTGTACCACTTTTCCCGTGTTTTGTAGTACTCTCTGTCTTCTTTGTCTTGTAAATCCTTAGTTTGTCCATTTCTGAGCATTCTAACACCTTTTTTATTATCATTGTATCGTTTGGAACGTTGCAGGCTTTTTTCATTGCTTCTCTCTGTCAGCTGTGCTTTAGAAGCTTTTTTTCAGCACTAACCAGGGAATAAAATAATGTGCTGAAGCTGACCAGACTAAGGACGCTAGCCAGATGAATACCTGGTAGGCAGATTTTCTCTCCCTATTTTCCTCCCCCAAAACTAAGGTGCGTCTTATACTCCGAAAAATACTGTACTTTCTGTAAATATTTATGGTAAAAAATAAATATTTTAAATTTCAGCTATTTCAGCTATTGAACTGGCTTTCTATTAAATTAATCTACAAATTAAAATCTGCTTAGTGCACACAATGTCTTTTTAAGAAATCTGTATTTCATTTCTGAAACAAAACATTCAATATCAGCATGGATGTCTTATACAGAGAGTTATTTCTATGCCTAAAAAGATCAAAATAAAAGTAGATGGCAAACATTAGAAAGCAAAGTAATGGTTTCCCTCAACAGTTACATTACATTTGAGATTGGTTTTTAAAGTCTTCATTGTTATTCCACTAATGTTCAAAAATTCTTCTATGCCATTTGATTGCACAGCAACATATTAAAGAACAAAGAAGCCACAAAAGACTGCCTTACAGATCAATCTTTGCAAATAGCACTTTTTTTTAGTGCCTAAGGACTTCTCATAGAGTCATAGCTGAAGTGTAAGAAAGATGATCAAGCTGGTATATCAAAAAAGAGCCACTGGCTTTATTGCAAAGCAGATTAAAACAAGGTTCTCCTAACAATGTGTAGCTCGTAGAGGAGAGAGAGAAAAAGACATGAACATATCAAGAGAGAAAGATATGATCAAAAAGCTCAACCAATGTAGCCAAAATCTATCATAGAAAAAGAATGTAAGTTTTCACATGGTGGTGATGATGGGTGGGGTGGGAGTCAAAAGAATATAAAGATATATGGTTTCTTCCCCAAACCCCCAAAACTTTAACCTTCGACTGTCTACTATAGACCTCACCCCATTCCTAAGAGGTCTTTAAGGGGCGTGCATAAGCGCAAAAGCGTGCCTACCGTCCCTGTCCTATTGTTCCCTTTTATCCGTATATATCTCATGTATTCATAATCTTGTCTATACTTGTATCTGTCTTCTAATATATGCTTGACGAAATAAATAAATAAATAAAATAAAAATAAATAAAGATATAACACAACTGTATATAAAAGATATAGGTTTCCCCTTTAGGTAAAGGTATCCAACCATGTCCGACTCTAGGTGGTAATGCTTATCTCTGTTTCTTAGCTGAGGGAAGCAGCATTGTCCAAAGACATTTCCGTGGTCATGGGGCCAACACGACATCACATTGCAGCGCAGAGCGTGTGGTGAAACATGGAAGATTGTTATCTTCCTGACGAAGTGGTACTTATTTATCTACTCGCATTTGCATACTTTTAAACTGCAGGACCTGGGGCAAAAACAGGAGCTCGCTAGGTCTCGAACCCAAGCTGTCAGTTTATCAGCTGACAAGCTTAACTTAACTGCTAAGGTATTGTTCCCTCTCTTTTCCCCCCCTGATATACACTTCCTTATATTTTTGGTACATTCCTTACAAAATTCCTTACATTCTGATATACCTTTTCCTTAAATGTAATTTATTGTCATTTTTTCTTGCTTCCATTTGTTCTATCACATTATACAGTACACATGTGGCCAATTCTGCAGCTCTTTCCTTAAGCTTTTTTTATTCCACATCTCCTTCATTTTTCTTCTACCTTAATGGATTTTGCTTTCACTCTGTGTCAGTTGACATTCTTTCCGCCACTTTACTTCAGGGCTTTTTCTTTTTAATTCTGCCCATTAATGTAAATTCCACCTCTACTAACACATTTCTGCATGTATCCCTTAGAAAATCTTATTACCACTAGTTGGGTCAAAGTCCAGACAACTCAACCAGAATTTCTATGGATTTCCAAAGGAAAAATAATTAATGTAAACTCCCAAGGAAAGGAGACATTTTAGAAGATGATGTTCTCCCAAATGGGATATCACAGGGGTCTCAGAATCATTTGCCTCCATAAAGTCAGGTGTAAAATGAGTTGAATAAGCTTAGTAAAATACAGTCAGTTCTCGTTGTTTATGGTAGTTACATTCTATGAAGTTGAATACATTGAATTCACAAATACTCAGTTGGGGACGTGAGGAATGGGCAACTCAAATTTTTGCCGCTCTACATGTCTGTGAATGATCATGAAAGCTCCACGAGTATTGATTTTACAATCAGAAATAAGTTTTAGCAAGCAGGTACATTTGCAAATATGGAATCTGCAAATGATGAGAACTCATTGTATCCAGCTTCTTTCCATGCTATAGCTATGATGAGCCTTACTGAGAAAGCTAGAACTTTGTCAACCCATCTAATTCAATACTGGTTTCCTTTACTTCTCACAATCGTTGCTGACCCAAACCTCCCCAGCCAACTATTTCATTATCTTGAAAAGCCAAGCAGGGTCATACCTATTTAACACTTGGGTGGGAGACCACTTGGAAATCCCAGGACTGTAGGCTAGATTGGTAAATCCGAAAATAATCTTATTTTTATATATGGCCATAAAGACATAGGGATTTAAGTTCAACTGGAAAGAAACGTTGCTTTTATGGAAGCTTGTTAAACAGAAATCCAACCTAGAAGTAAGAAGAAATTTTCTGACGGTGAAAACAATTAAGGAGGCCTAATGATTCATTTGTTAGAATGCAGTATTACAGGCAATCACTGCCCACAGCCTGGAATTCGACCTTGATGGGGCTCAATGTTGACTCAGCCTTCCATCCTTCCGTGGTCGGTAAAATGAGGATCCAGATTGTTGGGGGCAATATGTTGACTCTGTAAACTGTTTAGAGAGAGCTGAAAAGCACTGTGAAGCGATATATATGTCTATTGTATTGCTAATCAGTGGAATGGCTTGCTTCCTGGAGTTGTGAGTGCTTCAATCTTGGAGGTTTTAAAAATAGCCTGGACAACCATTTGACCAGGATGTTATAAGGTCTGTTGTCTGGAGCAGAGGGTTGGAATTGAATACTTCTGAGGTCTCTTTGACCCTTGTGAGTTTATGTTCTATGTTTATCTTACCTACTCAAACTTCTTTCTCCTCTGAAAAGCTCCTACAGAACAGGGAGCCCTCCAGAATGAAACAAGATGTATTATGGTTAGTAAGGGAAACTGACTATGATCAGATGCCCAATTTAATTGCAGAGAAACATTTTCCACTAAAGCAAAGCCAACACATGATACAGCTTAATATTTTTTGTTGTGTCCCCCTTTTTCTTATCTAATATTATAACAATGAAAGGACATACAATGCTAAGTAAGGACCCATTTTCGTTTCTAGTATTACTTTTAGCTATTCAAAATATTTGGCTTCTATACTGATATTTGAGTCCTTTATAGATAAATACCTGTCTAAGTTTGACTGAGAATTCACTTTCAAATTACTTAGAAAGGTATCTATTTCAAGTGAAGCATGGCTGAATAGTGATTGTTAGTAAAGAACTATGAATATAAATACAGATGGTTTAGACCACTTGACAGCGAATCTACTTGACTTATACAACTCACATGTAGCATTTAAAAGAAAATTTGCTTTGTTGGTATGGTTGATCTTTGGTCCCTGTTTTTCAGTTGTTTCAATGGTGGTGGAGTGTTTTTATAATGATTAAAGCATAGCACATTAAGCCTCATTGATTTATACTGGTTAAACAGCCCCAAAGTAGCTTCCATTTGCTATCTTGAAAAATGTATTCTTTATCATATTACACATGTTTTATATATGCAATTCTAAGTCACAGCAATGAAGATTTCTGAAGATTTGGGAAAATTCTAAAAAGGGAGAGGGAGAGGGGGAGAGAGAGAAAGAGAGAGAGAGAAGCTTTTAAATATCGTTAAAGGCGATAGTGGTGATGATAAGATAAATCTGTCTTGTTTGCAGAGTTATCTTTCTTCATGAAATTTTGTTCCAAAATGTTGTTTAAGAATACAGGGATTATCTTGATGAATTATGCCAATCCTTTACGGGTAGGTCTCCCAGAAACTCAGACATAATATGGCACAGCCTTCTGCTGTTGTTCTCCCACAAAGTCATCAACCCATAGCTATTTTTAAGGGGATCTCTTTATCTATCATAGCTAATTCCATTGAGAAAACTATCCACCATATAACTTGTCTAATTCTCTTTTTAATTTAAGTTAATAGCATTTAATCTAATTTAACACTATTACCATGTCTTGTGGTGATGAAGAATTACAAAAATTAAGCATGGATGATGTGAAGCAGCATTGCTCTACTGCTAATCAATGTTATAATCCAATGGTGCCTTTGCAAAAGCAAGTGCTTAGGCTCACATGAAATGAGACTTTCAAACTTCCTCTCCCCACCTAGTAGATCCTTTTGGGTTATATTAACACTGTTCTGGGGTGTGTGTGTTCCTAAATCTCAGAAGCTTTTCAGCTGACAAAGACAGCATCTGTAGCAATTGGCATAATCAATGTCAACAAGGTATCTTTAGTGACACCATTTAGTATACCAAATAGTACTCAAAAAGCAGGTCCCCCATATGAAAATATTTTGGACACCGAATCTGGCACTCTCCTTTCCGACTGGGACCACAGCAACACTACTTCTCAGCAAACACTGCTAAAATCCCACTGCAGATTCAAGGGAAAAGCTGGACAATAATGTTTCCATTTGAGTGCAGGCATAGACAACCTTTAAAGCACGAACGGTTGAAGTTCTTGAAAGCCTTGGTTGACTGCTAGAAATCCTCCAAACATTTCCACTGAACTGAATTCTTTAATGTGACGGAATATTATTAAATCCATAAGGTACTATATTCATTTACTTAGATTTATTATAGCTGCCCATTCTGATGAACTCAAGATGGCTTACAGAATCTAAAAATGTTATAAACAGTTAAAAAGCATACAACAATATGAGTAGCCTGAACTAAAATAACCATCATAATAAGAAAGACTTATAAGAGAAGACCCTCAGTACATTAAACCCCAGGCCTGAGTGAGGTCTTGAGGCTTTCTGGAACCTCAGAAAGGACACTGTCCCTATATCTGTTCCAGAACGTGGGGCCACAGCACGGAAGACATGCTTCCTTGGTGCCCATAAGATGATAACATTTAATAGAGGAGACTTGGAGTGCACCCAGTCTGCTCAAATATATGAAGTGGGGAGAGCCATTGGAAATAAGCGGCTTCTCAGGTGTCAATTGGAGAGAGGTGGTTACTCAACAGCCCCATGTACAGCACATTGCAATCGTCACGAGGCCACCTTAAGGTGAATTTGATTAATTTTTCATTTTAACACAGGTAGATCAAATTTCATTTTTGCCTTTTCCCCCCCTGCCCATTGTTTTGTCTTGGTTCAAGCTATTGTTTGGAAAATAATCACTAAGTTGTCTCTCAAACAGCATGTGTGCCTTGCCTCTCAGCTTCTTATATGGTTAGACATTTTTCTCATAGAATCAACCAGAACATTCTTGTATTGATCATATAACAGAGGTGGTATTCAGCAGGTTCTGACTAGTTCTGGAGAACCGGTAGTGGAAATTTTGAGTAGTTCTGAGAACCAGTAAATATAGCTCTTACTGGCCCCGCCCCATCTATTCTCTGCCTCTTGAGTCCAAGCTGATTGAGAGGAAATGGGAATTTTGCGGTAACCTTCCCCTGGAGTGGGGAGGGAATGGGGATTTTACAGTATCCTTCCCCTGCCACGGCCACCAAGCCACACCCACCAAGCCACGCCCACAGAACTGGTAGTAAAAAAAATTGAATCCCACTACTGCCATATACATTTTCATTCTATTATCTTATCTTTCTATATAAAGTATGGCATAAGTCTTATGTAAGTATCTTTGTTTATCATCTTTATATACAGTAGCTGCTCATCACAGAAACGTGACTCACAAACATAAAATATATTAAAAAACCTCTGAATGTTTTCATCAACATAAATACTTGAAGTTAAATTTAGCTATTTATATGTTACTAGGCAATTAATAGTTGGTTGAACTTTTATATTTGGTATGTGACATATGCTAAATAAATATATGTATTTGGTATGTGATTAAATTTAATGAACCTTGCTCAACCTTTCTTAATACTGCCCATGCATTCATTTTCCAAAGACCATATTTATAAGTTCAGACTGTAATAGCAACAGCACTTAGACTTATATACTGCTCCATAGTGCTTTTACAGCCCTCTCTAAGCAGTTTACAGAATCAGCATATTGCCCCCAATGATTTGGGTCCTCATTTTACCCACCTCAGAAGGATGGAAGGCTGAGTCAACCTTGAGCCTGGTGAGATTCGATCTACCCAATTGCAGGCAGCCGGCTGTCAACAGAAGTAGCCTGCAGTACTGCACTCTAACCACTGTGCCACCGCAGCTCTAATGTTTTTATTGAAATTCTAACAAGTAGCCAACAAGTACAGTTCTCATTCAATCTCCATGCTATAAACAAGGAACCCCTGATCTCTCTTTTTTTCTATCTTTATGACAAATATTATATTATTTGGAGGTTATGAAATAAATAGTGAAATGTTGAAGGAGATACTACTGGGTTGAATTGTCAAAAGAATGAAAAGGACTGCCAAACCACTGAAATTATGGAACTGTAGGAGATCATTTTTCCATTTGGAAAAGCCTTGGAGGAAAAATGGCAATTGTGCCAGAGTGTGTTCATTTTAAAGAGTTTTTACAAGAAAAATGGCAAGTGGGTAGTTGTGTTTAAAGGAGGAGAAATAGAGAAAAAGATAGGGATTATAGTAAAGGGCTTCAGAACAACCACTTTGGGACAAATGCAATATGACAGTGTGTAAAGGGTTGGAGGAGAGAAGATTTTATTGGATACAGTAGGAGGCTGGAGAAAGATGGGGAAGAAGAATTGGACGCAGGGAGAAAATAAAGCAGGAATGTATAGAGGAGAGTTCTGGACGATCTTAGCCCAAATAGACAGCAGGCAGCCAGAATAACAAAGGTCTAAGTACAACAATACTTCACGGCCATCTCGATGTGACCAGCTGACCTCCACCAGCTCACCGCCACCCAGTCGTCTCTGCCAACACACCTCACACACACACATCTTACAACACACAAAATATAGATAATCTATATTTTCCAGGACCCTCTATAGATGCCAGCTCCCAAAACCAAGAAAGACCCATTGTGATTCTTCAAAGCAGATTTCTTTATTGCCCCTCACCCATATACAGAATCCAAAAGCAAATTGCCAGCCACATAAAGCGTATACTCTGAGAATTATTAGGAAAGAGCCATCTTGTTTGTCTCTGACACACAAATTGAGTTATCGCTTGTTCCTCTGGATCCCCAAGTTCCCCCTGCTTCTTGGGGGGTCCAGACTACATTCCATCACAGTAGATGATAGACTTGTACCACCTATTAAACAGCATTGCTCCTAAAGGAGAGGTTGGAGACTTTCCAGGGGGAAGTGATCAAATTCTTTTAAAGTGAATATTACTATACTTCCCCTTATCCAACTGTTCATTCTAGCAACCTGCAGGAATCAGGACAGACATGGATTAAACAGACAAATGATAATGCTCAGACTACAGAGGATCTTATCCACTTGCTCCAGTTTCACAAACTTAAAAGGCTCCCAGATTACATCAGGATATTTGCCTCACTCTCCACAGTTTGGAGTCTATTTGCATTCTAGCCACCATGCTGCCTCACAGCAGCTCTTCCCGAGTTCCTGGACCTGATTTCTTGGCCGGTACTGGAATTCCCCCAGTTACTTTGTAGAGACTAAAGTTAGAACATGGACAACAGTATTAAGTTTCCTTCTCACATGATTGCTCTTTAGAAATTGAGCCAGAGTGAAACCAGAGAGAAGCCATATTCTGTAATCTATTTAGATAACCTGCTTAGAAATGAATTCCTAATATCTGTCACTTCTATGAAGCACTATTAACAGATTCTAAACAAGTTTGAAGAGGTAAGTTAAATTAGTATGCATGTTCAAGGGACCTTTCACATGTATATTATACAATCTATACAAGTCCATGATCTAATGACACAGAAATATGTATGCTTTAGAATAATGTAATAAAGCTAAAGAATAATGCTGAAAGCTATTTATACGGCTGGAGTGGCTTGTCTGAACTACTGCTGACATTTGTAATTGAATATTCCTTCCTTCCTGTGAAGTAAAAAAAGTAAAGTTTAATTACTTACTCTGGTTTTCTTATTTGTCACTGTAAAAAGAAAATCCGTAACTTGTACTGGGGTAATTCAGTCTTCGCACTTAGGGACAGGTTCTAGGAAGGGAATTGGAGTTCATAACTATCATGACTATCAGTAGGAGATGACCAGGCTGAACCCGAGAGAGGGGTCAAACATGTTATTAGTCTTGAGTCCCTTCACACCCACAAGAGATCTAAGTCCAGACCACCTTGAATTCCATTGTCCCTTATCTATCGCCAATTTGCTTTGACCATTAGTAATGTAATATTTAGTCTGACACACAAAAATGGACGCATGGTAGACCTTGATCTTACTTTGGAATGGTTGATGAGTGATCTGGATATTGGGAGAGGGGCATTAGACTAAGTTGCTTTTGATTATTACGTACAGATAGTCCTTGCTTAATGATCAAAGTTATGGCAACCCCCCTTCCCTGAAGGTACTTTCGACCTAGTTTTGGGGTTCCAGCAATGGCACATATATCCGATGGTCATGTGACTGTATTTTTGGCTGCTTAACAACCAACTCGCATTTATGGCTATTTGCAACGTCCTGTGATATGATCACGATTTTCTGCATTTTTGGCATTTACTTCCACTTTCCGGCAAAAAAAAGCAGATTCAGGATTTGTTTAGTGACTGTCATGTTCGCTTAACAACCACTACAAAAAAGGGTTGTAATATCAGGCACGGTCACACGGTGACCCATTTAACAATTGCCATGACTTATGACCATATTATAGTTACAGAGGGCTACCTGTAATTCCTGGACTAAAAGAGATTTCTCACTGGCTACTCCTTGTGTGGGTTGGATGGACTTATTTGGATGGGATGTCCCAGGCATCTAACAAATCTAGAGGGTTTCAAAAGGCTCTTGAGGATTTTCCCTAACTGGCAAGCAATTCTGCTAGGTATCTGGAATTTGGAAATTCTTGATTGCTTTCTATTCGTGGCTAATTTGGGGCTTATGAGAACTTCTAGAAGATGAAGCTGTAGAAGTGATACCTGGAGCACAAACAGAGGAAGATGAGTGAACATTAGGTGGGAGCCCATATTCAAGCCTCCGTTGTGGCAATAAGAACAGTGAAAAATGACACTAAGAAACAACACTAGCCATTTGGTTCGACTTTTGTAAGGGTCTCAATTGGAGGGAGTGACTATTGTATTATCCTGGACTTCCTGCAAGAGTTAGGAATTGCAGGCACTATGCTCTAGTGGGGGGGGGGTCAGCAACCCGCAGCTCTGGAGCCGCATGCAGCTCTTTGGGGCTTCTGTTGTGGCTCCCTGTCCCATCTGGCTGGCCCCGCCTCTTGTCCTTCCCTGGCCTGAGAAGCGGAATGGAGAAGCGGGTGGGGCTGATTCTCTGGCGCTAGTTGAGGAACAATCACCACTCCCGGCAGAGGCTTCTCTTCCTCTCCCTCTCGCGCCTCCCTGACTGGCTGTGGTGGGGCCAGGAAGGTGCGCATTCATGGGAGACCCTCCTCAAGCGAGCGCCAAAGCATAGCAAAGGCGCGCACAAGGTGGCCGGCCGGTTGCTTTAGGAGGGTCTTTGGACGCGGCTTCTCTCCTGCCCTAAGGACCCGACCATTGCCTTACCATGCTCCCCCCACACTGAGTGAGAGAAGGAGAGGATAAAAAACCTGGGCAGGCATGGCTGGGGGTATCATATGACTCGGTAGGAGTGACATCGAGTTGGCCACACCCACCCAGGTTTTCTGGCTCCTGGTGTTTTGTTTTCTCTGGTAAACGGGTCCAAATGGCTCTTTGAGTGTCTAAGGTTGCAGACCCCTGCTCTAGTGGTTCCATTCTTTCTGAACCAGACAGTCCCAGTTGGTAGCAGTGAGGAAGATAAGGTCCCTCTGTTGTCCATGGGGTTGCCTTTGAAGCACCACCCAGAAATTGATTCAAAAGCAGCAGCTCATGTATCAGTGAAGCAGAGTTGCTATAGTCATCTAAATCCTATTTTGCAATAATTTCACTGACTGCCAATAGATAGAAATAGTGCAATGGAATTTTAATGTATAATTCCCTTTAGGCAGCTTCAGGGTTGCTCTCCTCCTTCATACTCTTGTCAAAATCAGTTGATTGAGAGGGTAGGGTATCACAGGCAATGCTTCTCGGTTGCAGCACCTGCACTAAGGGGGGGGGGGTCCTTGCTGCTGGCATTCAGGAAATTATTCCATAAGGCACTGAGGAAATCGTGCGGTCATGACTACGTTTACTACATTGTTTAATTCTTAATTATTTATGTTTTATGTATCAATTTAACTTGCGACTCCACTGGTAGTTGCAGTATAAAAATACAACAAATTATAAATATATTCCTTCCATTTATTTCTTATATATAATTGAAAGATGCAAAATAAAAAGCATATTTTTCTTTTATCAGTCACTATTGCAATGTTCTACAAAAATGATCAAGTGCTAGTCCCACTATGCTGTAGAGAAACTGAGATTTTCAATTCTGATACAACAGTGACACTTAGTGGATTTAGGAGACATTAATTTTATTTGCTGACTGCTTACATGAGCAAGGGAAGAAAAAAGTAGAGAAATGGAAAATAGGGAGAGGGGCATTCAAGAAAGATACAATGTCAGAAACCACAAAATACTTATTTCTACATACATAGCTTTAAATATATCCCACTTTTTGAGGGATCTTCTTTTAAGGCTAAAATTCCAAGTGCAAAATCAACCCAACTGTTATAATCCATTTGCCTGGAGTTGTGTTAAGGAAAGCAATGTTTCTTACTTGGAAGCAATGGCCGGCTTTAGGCCTTTTTTAAGGTTTAAGAGGTGAAGCAAGGCATTATCTTCTGCAGTTTCTCAACTTACTCACCAGGGGGAAAAGGGTGAATATACCAAGCAAAAGAAAAAGCCAAATGATGCAGATGAAACTGCATCTTTCTTTCTAATATTAATGGGAAGAAACTTTGAAAACTGAGTGTGAACCATGGAATGATATGATGCTTCCTAGCAGTGACCCAGCACATCTGCCCAAAAAGATGCATTGTACAAGTCTTTTTCTCTGAGTAACCTCCCCAGATAGTAGACATGAACATAATGATCTTAACCAGATGTCTCAAATGATTGATTGAACAGGACTTTTACTTTTAGATCAAGGGCTACAGATTGCCTTAAGTTAGAGAAGGTATTTTCTCTTATCTCCCCATTCCTAGCCTAAAACCAGACAGGCCAATTTAGTATATGGTGTTATTTAGTGTTATACGTGCAGCCATCCCGGCTGACTCATTCGTACTTTCTAGATCAGGGGTATCAAACTCAAGGCCTGGGGGCCAGATCCAGCCTGCAGGGTACTTAGAACTAGCCTGCAGGGCCACTCTGGAAACAGCGAAGGACTGGCCTGTGGTGCCTCTGCCAGCCTCTGCCGTGGGCGGCTCTCCTGAGATCAGTTTTCGCTGGCAGAGGGTTGCAAAAAGCTGTTGAGCTCAGGAGCCCGTTTTCGCTGGCAAAGTACTGGAGCCGCCATAGGTGTCCCCAACATGAATAAGGTTGAGCTGGCCGCATTCCCCCTGGCACCTCCAAGGTCAAAACAAGCCTGATGCAGCCCTCAATGACATCGAGTTTGACACCCCTGTTCTAGATGCTGCATATGGAAAAGGCAGTGAATCCATCTTATCACTTATTTGCATTCTCAGTGACAATGGGGTGGGGAACTAGTCCAACCTGTCATATCAGCCAGTGAGAAATAGCAACAGCACTTAAGACTTATATACCGCTTCACAGTGCTTTACAGCCCTCTCTGAGCGGCTTACACAGTCATCATATTGCCCTCAACAATCTGAGTCCTCATTTTACCGACCTCAGAAGGATGGAAAGCTGAGTCGACTTTGAGTCTGGGGAGATTTGAACTGCCTAATTGCAGGCAGCCGGCAGTCAGCAAAAGTAGCCTGCAGTACTGCACTCTAACCACTGGGCCATCATGGCTCATGGAGAAAAGACTAGAACGATGATCAAGTAAATGTGAATTGGCAGGGGTTCATTGAACACCTTTAATAGTGTACTATCAAAGAAGATCAACTCTGGGTTGATAAAATTCAACCTCTGATTGTTGCAGGAGCCACCACAGCATCAAGACAGTAGCAAAAGGATACTTCACATTCTGCTGGCTGACAGCTCATACAATCAGGCAGTGATTCACATAACAACTGTAGCGAGAAAGGTTATAAAATGAGGCAAAGCTCACTTAAGAACTGTCTTGCTTAGCAACAGAAATTTTGAGTGCAATTGTGGTCGTAACTCGAGGCCTCATATTTTTCCTGCCCAAGTTCAGAACTTTATAATCTCTCCTGCTAAATTCCATCCCATTCATTTTCAGCTCACTTCTCAAGCTTGTCTAGATATTTTAAAATCTTCTCTTTTATCTAAAGTATTAGCAGCCCCACTCAGCTTTGGCCCATCTGCAGACTTTTTAAAAACAGGCAGTCCTTGACTTACTATCAGTTGCTTTGAGACTGATCAACGTTATAATGGAGCTACCTTGGGGTTAGCTATGGCCTGGATTTGAAGTTCTGAAGGTAACCCCCAATTGTCATGTGACCAAACTTGCAATGCTTGGCAACTGGATCGCTTTTATGGCTGTTTGCAGCATCCTGCAGTCATGTGACTGTGTTTTACAATCGTTTTGCCAAAACCCAGCATTTACTTCCAGTTTTCCGCAAAACCACATCCAGAGAACCATGGGTTTGCTTAACAACTGTTATGTACAATGACTGCCACAAAAAAGATAATAAAACTGTGTTGATCACATGATTCATGACTTATGATCATGATGGACAGACTCCATTGTGTAAATCAGGGACTATCTATATTGCTTCAACATCCCCACCCAGCTACTAAAAAAAAAACTTGAACCGCAGAGTTGTCTGACCCTCCATTAGGTAGAATCCCCACCCAAACTGGAGCCATTAATGAGCATTCTTTGGTGTGGTTGTTCACCCAATTACAAGTCTATCATCTAGTTTATAATTTAGCATTTTGTGAAAGGGAATATAATCAGCACTCCATCCAAGGCTTTGCTGAGTCCAATTACAATATGTCTACAGAATTCCCCAGATTTATTATGCTAGTAACACCAACAAAGAAGGAAATAACATAATGTGGAATGGTGTGTTTATAACAAATCCATGCTGGCTCCTATTCATTGTAGTGTGCTACCAACTGCTCATAAGCACGTTGCAATAGTTCTTCCCTCTGTATTGCACAGAGGAATATGGGATACTCTAAGTACAACCTTCCTGAAAGGAAGGAAAGGTAATCAAGCATGAGGTGGAGATGTTTGTCCCAGAGACGGAAGTTGAAGTCCACCTTCAGCCATGGAAAGTAACTGGATGAAGATGGGTTAATAACTCCCTCTCAACCAACCTATCCAGTGGGCTGTTTTGGAAGTATACCATATATGGAAATCTATACCACCGCCATGGGTTCCTGGAAGAAAGGCAGGGTACAGAACAAATAATCATGGAAGACAAAACACCTTGCTCATGGTTTGAAAACAGCAACAGCTTCTCATACATCCGCTGTGGAACATACACTTCTGGGGGCATTTGGGGCCAGCTGCCAGTACAGGACAGCAGTGACTACTCAGAATATTGCTTGATAATATCTCTGGGCCTCTTCCGAGAGCATCATATGTCATGTATGTGAGATAGGTGGTTATATAAATGTGATGAATAAATAAATAAATCTGGGGCCACCTGTCAATACAGGGTAGCAGTGACTCTTCCTATTATAACTTCTCTGGGCCTCACCACCAGGTTCTCCAAACAGAGGCCAGGAGTAGCAAGGAAAGCAGCTGTGTTTCCCCCCCCCCTTTCTAGGCAACACCTTCACCTCAATTTTTCCTATCACAGAAGTAGACTCTTTATCTTTTGCACAGCTCTAGTGGGTGAAGCAAGCTTTCTCTTTCGCACCCTTCCAAACTCCCAAATTCTTAGGTGGTTCGCCTTTGCCTATTTCTTCTCGGGAACAGGACAACTTACTACAGCCAACTTGCTGGAGGCCAATTCGCCACCAGACAACTCGCTATGGGTCAACTTAACAATTCTATTTAATTATTTCAAATAAATAAATGAAATATTTTAATGTTTGCCATTCACATTTCATTCTGTCCCTCCTTTTGCATCCTTTCTTGCATGATCCTATTCCTCCGTTTCTTGGATATTAGTATAACTCTTGTCCCGCAGCGGGTTGGCCGTGATGAGTTGGCCGTGGCGAACTGTCATAAACCCTTTCTTGTCAATTTGCGTTAAAGGAGCTGGGAATGGAGGAAAACGGCCGTTCATCGCTTACTTGGGCGCCTGTCCTGTTGCAAAAAAAACCGGGGGGAAGCAGTACGTAAGGGGGTCACCGTTTCTCTTCTTAGCGGGAAAGAGCCAAAAGAAGGTAACTCGGGGACGTGGATGCGGCCACGACTCTAGCCCGCAAGCGGGGGGCGCTCGCTCGCGGCCGTGTCCCTGGGGAGCGCGCGAGACTTGCGTTACCTTCCCAGACGGCGTCCCCTGTCTCGAGCCGCCTGAGGAACTTGTACCAAAAGGCGCTCGCGGCTTCTTCCTCGCCGGGCAGAGCCACCTCGCCGAGCCACAAGACTGGTTCTTGAGCAGGCAAGGGAGCCAGCGGCCGGCTGGGCTTCATAACCAGCGCGCGCTTGGGATCCCATTGACCCAGCTCCGGCCGTGACCCCGACACGCAAAGCACCGTCCCGCCTTCAGCCAGACGGGCGGGACGAATCACCCCGAAACGAAACAGCATGGGGGGGCCCTCGGACCCAGCAGACGGAGAGCAGAGA
>JANHFT010010060.1:5972-16317 GCA_032467955.1 Pseudoxenodon macrops | reverse complement strand
GTAAAAAGTGATATATGAAAATGAAATGTAAAATGAATATTGTGGAAAATAAAAATTGTTTAAAAAAAAAAAAAAAGAGATGCCAGAACATCTAATTGGACAATGTGACCTGTGACCATGGGGGAGGGAATTATCTTTTCTGTAATTATACTGAAACCACAGGAAATATTCAGAGCTGGTTTTATTTCCATTAGTGCCGAAATGATGCATTCAATAAAACTGTCCTTTGAAAAAGCTGAAAGTCTCAGAGTGCTGATTGATTTGGGTTCATTACTCAGAACCTTGACACTCTGTTTTCAAGTGGATGGGACAATTTCCCCAGATAATAACCTCAATGTTCTTCTTGTGTATTTGTAGTCATCTTTTAGCTACATGCAGTATATTAGATGAAAAAGGCTTGGTGTATTCAGTAAATAAATATAGAATAATAAGAACTTTCAGCATCATTATTTCAACAAAAGGAAATCAAGCTTAGGCCATTTGCAGCACTACTGCATGGTTTTAAAAAGCTTTTAAAATGATTTTGTGGAAGGATGGATATTGCTAAGTAGGAGAGGTCAGGAAATAGCTATTGCCTTATGTTATGGATGTGATTTTTATTATTTTAGGAGTGATAGTTTACAAAGGCCTTGTGCATTTTAAAAAATGTTTCTGGTCTGCCATTTTTTTCTTATCAAATAATTCTTTTCAAGTTATCACAATGTTCTCCTGAAATTAGCCTCTGGAGAGAAAACCAAAATATTCAAAATTCTACAGAAGTGAGACAACTATTAATGGCATCTGGCCCTCTCAATTCCTAGCAAATAAATGGGGAAGAAATGAAGGTAGTGACAGATTTTATTTTCCTGGGCTACAAGATGGGGACTACCGCCAAGAAATTAAAAGACACTTGCTCCTGGGGAGGAAAGCTATAGCAAATCTAGATAGCATACTAAAAAGCAGAGACATCACTCTGCCAACAAAAATGTGTATAGTCAAGGCTATAGTTTTCCCAGTTGCAATGTATGGCTGTGAAAGTTGGACCATAAGGAAGGCTGAGCACCTAACAATTTAAGCCTTTTGAACTATGGTGCTGGAGAAGACTCCTGCAAGTCCCTTGGACTGCAATGAAATCAAATCAGTCACTTCTAGAGGAGATTAAGCCTGACTGCTCTTTAGAAAGTCAGATCCTGAAGATGAAATGCAAATACTTTGGCCACCTAATGAGAAGAAAGGACTCACTGGAGAAGAGCCTAATGCTGGGAACGATTGAAGGCAAAAGAAGAAGAGGACGAGAGAAAATGAGTTGGCTGGACGGAGTCACTGAAGCAGTAGGTGTTAAATGGACTCCAGAGGATGGTAGAGAACATTGTCCAGGGTCATGATGGGTCAGACACGACTTTGTGACTAACAACAAAGGAAGAGGTATTTTATAGTATTTATAAATGTTTAAATTTTTTTTTAATTAAAAGCAAATCCTAATCATGAAATAATTTAAATTAATGTGGAGCCAGGAAGCAGAAGTCTGTACTATATATATATTTTAGAAGGAAAATTGTAACAAGTCAACCAGAAGGTGTACATCTTTTTGCCCATGATCTGAAATATTTGTAGAATTTTTTATTCCCTTATGAAACGAGCAATTTAACAATGGCTTCCTAATATATAAAAGGTAGAGGTAAATATATTTCTTTGTTAAATTAATTGCTTTTCATGGCATGGAAATGCTAGTGACTCTCCCATCTCACAAATTCTGATAATATACTGTTAGTTGAAGCTGTCTGCAACTGAATTGAGTTGGAATATTAATTATTCATCTGAGTTATACTTAAGGGAACATTCACCATGCATAAATAAGAAACATTCCTTGTGCCTTTCATTCCCTTTCTCCCACTTCCTTCCTTCCTTTTTTCCATCCCGTGTTTGATATTAACTGAAACGGCATGTTTGGTTTAAACACACATTTTCTTTGAGCATCCAAAATGTGGTCTAATTCTTTCATTAAGACACTAAAAAGAGTGTTTTTACAGATAGAATAAATGTCAGTTTTCTAGTTCAAATACCATTACAATCGAAAACTGTACTTTAATTAAGGTATCATATCAGAACTGAAACTGAATATTCATAAAGAAAAATAAGGAAAAGGAACTAGGACAAGAATCCTTCTTAATGAATGATACAGTGTAAATATGAAAAGCACATGAGAGATGCTTAAATTTGATTCTGGGACATTTTCTAGCCACCTTAGAATGTTAGAAAATTTTAATCTTTAATTTTGGTGATGGGAACAGGAATTAATTTTTTGGGAAACATAGCAAAGAGGGGGAAACAACTTTGATATAGTGAAAAGGAGTATTTTGAGTGTTTGAGTCAAGTTCATTTAATCTATTCCCATTTGATTTAGATCATAAATATTTCCCAGTAACATAGCAATGAGTTACTAAAAATATATATGATGGGCTGTAATGTTCATGTAGCCCTATCACCAAGACAAATTCATAATCACAGCAAGATAATGCAGTACTGGTTCCTTCCCACTCCCACCCTATAATTTTTTTTCAAATGAACTTTCACCCTGGTTAATAACTTCCTCATAAAACACAGACATCTACAGTAAGCAAACAGTCCAGTAATCAAAGTTCACACTTAGATTTATGGGCCGTGACTGCATTCCTACAGATTGTTTCTTAAAATTAAGTTCCTGCTGAGCTCATTGGTTCTTAATTCTGTTTGCAGCCAGTTCTAAAATGCAAGCTCTCTTTTTTAAAACAGTTTGTTATAAAGAAGTGTTACCGTTTAAATTGTTGGTGGTATCTCTTATTATCTGGCATAAAGAGAATAAGAAATAGCTGGTGGAGAAACATGTCAGAAGAGACATAATACATAAGGATTAGGGGGGGATTATGTTTCTTGGTAAGATTTGGTAAACAGATATTTTTCTAATAAATTGATCAGGTGTTTTTTTTGGGAAAAAAGCCTCCTTACTTTTTGTTTATGATACTTATCTATTACTGGTCTACAAATGAGAGGAATTGTATGTTGCTACAGGGAACTAATTCATCTTCCACTCTAAAAAAAAAGGAGTATTATTCTGCAAGAAAGAAGAATCATTCAGACTGCATGTAAACACTGACAAGTTTATTTTGAAAAGTCTACTTTTAGTTCCCTTATATTTAAATGTATATAGAGAAAGAAAATGAATATCTAAAAAGTAGTGAAGAAGTAGGAGGGGAATCAGAAAATACACTGCCTACTATTTTTTGGACAGGTTACCAGGATCTCAGATTATAACTGACTCTACTTCTGGTCCAGCAATTGAGCATCTCAGAACATTGAGTTATGTTTAATCAGCATTTGTAAATAGGGCAGTTCACGTTTATCCTCAGGTTGGAAGATGAGATCCAACATTAGCCCAAGCCCATCTATTCCCAATTGAAGGTTACAAAGGAGAAGACATGTTTTCAGTATCAACACACAAAGGTCACATTAGGAGGTATGCAACTCATTGTATTATCCTTAATTTCTTCTTGTTTGTGTAAAGAAGTTTTGTGTCTTCATACTTTAAATTAATCTTTTCATTTAAATATAATAACCTGCATTTTTAGATTAAAAATTATATAAAAGAAGGAATCCAACCTCAGAGCCCATTGGACCACTGTAGCAGAGGTGGGTTCCTACCGGTTCAGTTCCTACCAAGTAGGTAGTAGGCCGCTGGTGACGTCACAGAGACGGTTCTAGTCTGTGGGTGCCACCATCTTTTTTTTATTTTTTATTTGGCAAAAAAAATGTTTTTTGAATTTTATTTTGGAAAGAAATGTTTTTTGAATTTTTTTAGTTTTTTTTCTTCTGTGCATGTGCAGATGCCGACTTTTCAGCATTGTGCATGCATTGCCATCTTGTTCTTTGCCTTTTTTAAAAAAATTCAGATTTCTTTCATACTGCGCATGCCCCATGCGGCGCAGGAGGCAGAGAACCAGCGGAAAGGTAAATTAGAACCTATCCCTGCACTATAGATATAGTTTTTGACTTACAACCACAATCGGGACTGGAATTTCGGTCACTAAACAATGTAGTCATTAAGCTAGTCATCATTTTTATGATCTTTTTTTTTATCACAGTTGTTCAGCAAATCAGAATAGGTGGTAACCAAATCATATGATCGTTAAGCAAAATCTTGTTTCTCCAATTGGCTTTGCTTATTGGAAACCTGCTGAGAAAGTGGCCAATTGTGATCACATGACCACAGGATGCTGCAACCATTGTAAATGTCAGCTGTGTGCAAATTGTGATTCCGCAACCACAGAAGTGATGCAATGGTTGTACCTTTGAAGATGGTTATAAATCACATTTTTCATTGTGGCCATAATTTTGAATTGTCCTTAAACAAATGGTTGCAAGTCAAAGACTACTTGAAAGGAGATACTGGTTGTTGTTGTTGTTATTATCTTTATTCATCCCAAAGGTGCTTTTTCAAAAGACAAGTGTACTTTCTTGGTTTTTTTTAAAGTGTTTCATTTCTCTTCTAAGAAGCTTCTTCAATTCAGTTTTTCAAGGAAAAACCCAAGAAAGTCCAGATGCCTTTTGAAATAAGCATCTTTGGGAGAACCATGACCTGGATGATTGAGAATCTTCATAGACATCTTTATTAATTGTTATTAATGGTGGGAGTAGTTGTATTTATAGTGGTACCATATTATACATAAGATAAATAGCAGCCTGTAAAAGCAAGATCTAAAATTACCCAACTACCAATTAATCCTACATAATTTGAGATTTGTTAATGATCATTTCTGTCTTTTCCCCAGAATCAACTTGATCTGATAAGTTTACAATAGTTTCAAATTAGTTTTTAATTAAAAGAAAGCAAATTAATTTTTTCCCCTAGTAATATGAGGAAATGAAAAGCTATTCCCAAACTGCATTCCTTTTTGCAAGAAAGGAATTACAAGAAAAGGTCAGGATGGAGTCATTTGGAATACATCCAGAAGAGATACATTGAAAAATCATTGATGTTCCACTAACATTACATGTAGAAAGGAAGTGAGCAAGATAAAAGCCTAGGGATTTCAGATGCTCTGATATTTTACTCTGGCCCTAATAAAAAATTAATATACAACCCCTAGGTCTAAATTAAAAAGCAGGTTGTTTTAGGACTCAAAACTTCTCTGAGATAAATCTCTGAGAAAGTTTTTCTAAATCTTGATTTTCTTTATCTTGCAAAAGCATTTACGGTATATTTACTATTTTTTTCTTTTTATAGCTGGTTACAAATGGCAACGAACTGGTGTTACTGTGACCCGCAAATACTATTCACTGAAGCAGGTGAATTTTAATTTCCTGCAATGGGACAGCTGGATTGTTAAAAGCTGGGATGATCACAGCAGGATTTTTCAATGCAAGAAATACATTTTCAAAATAGCCACTGTTGCTCAGGAAAATATTTTCATAAAACACAGATGCCTCATAACTCTAAGTGACTTACTTTAGAGAAATATTCCATACAAGAATCCTTCAATGTGCAAAATTTGGAGACAAACTAATCTGTTTAGAAACTGTTCTAACTGTTCTAACCATAATCACCCAAACAAACAATCTTTTAAGCAATTTCCCTTTCCTCATCTAATTTTTTTCCTTTGTTATTACATTTTTGTAAATCATGATACATTGTACTGTTTTGATACAGATGTTCTTAATACAATATTAGATAAAAGTATTGACATTCTATTAATCAGTGGAACAACTTGCCTCCAGAAATTGTGAATGCTTTTAAGATGTTAGATAACCATTTGTCTGAAGTGTTGTAGGGTTTCCTGCTTTGGCAGGGGTTTGGACTAGAAGATCTCCAAGGTCCCTTCCAACTCTGTTATTCTATTCTATTCTAAATAGCAAAGCATCCCCAACAGATGGATCTCTGCTTGATGTTGTTGGAAGAAATATCCATCTGATTCCGTTCCAAACTGGAAGAAAGGCACTGGAGACAAAATGGAGGCTGGAGGCTAATTGGAAAGTGGGTCCATTTATTGATGAAGCACAGAAGTACATGGATGGTTCTGAGCAGCTGACCACATGGAGTTGCGAGTGAGGGGCTTGTATATCTTCTCTTGGGCTTTGCACTTGAGCTTCCTGTTCCTGTTCAAGAACATGCATTCTATTGGCTGTTGCCAGACTCCCATGGGGCCATGTACAAATCCTAGGAGTTTGTCTGAGCTAAGTTTGGTTGAAGTTTGCCGGGGGTGGTGCAACTGAAATGATGCACTGAAGCAGCTTGTGTTCTGAAAGGGTGTTGGGCAATTCCTATTGTGACTGAGGACTAATCCTACCTTTGTTGGATCTTGGGTGAGGGTAGTTGCTTATGAATAGAGCTAGCTATCTCTTTAGCTCTTAAATGCTGACAACCACTGAGGGTTATTAAGAAAGGTGGGGGTTTCTTTCCAAGAGCATGGTTCTCCATTTCTCATCCAGGGAAATGTAATCTTCTGCCTTTTTAATATTTTCTAAAATATTTCATTCTTCTAGGAGTGGGGCGGGTGCTAACTTTCTACAAATTCATCCAGTAAAAATCATATTTGGGTCACTGTTTCCACTATCAAACTGTTGTTTATCATTAGAGAAGTTTTAATTAGCAGTGGGATTCAATTTTTTTTACTACCAGTTACTATCAGCTTGGTGGGCGTGACAGGGGAAGGTTATTGCAAAATCCCCATTTCCTCCTGATCAGCTGGGACTCGGGAGGCAGAGAATAGATTGGGGCAGGACCAGTCGGAGGTGGTATTTACCGGTTCTCCGAACTACTCAAGATTTCCGCTACCGGTTCTCTAAAACTGGTCAGAATCTGCTGAAACCCACCTCTGGTTTTAATGTTCAAGCAGAATCTTCCTCCATTAAGCTATTTAACCCAGTATTTTGTCTTCTGTTCTCTGGAATGACCAAGAACAGGACATGCTGTTCCTCTCTATGATATCTCCCCAGACTCTGAAATTAAAAAATTATTAATGCTTTTGAACTTTAGTGTTGGAGAAACTACCAACAGTCAAGAAAACAAAGTGATGATTCATTGAATAAATCAATCCAGAGTTGACCCACGTTAAATGACCAGGGTCAAATTATCCTACTTTGGACAATTATGCAAGTGACCCAGCTCTCTGAAGGTTGAGAAAGGTGGAAGGAAAAAGAAGAGACCCAAAGATGCTTTTTTCAAGAGGCAAATGGACTTTCTGGTTTTTTATTTGAAGACATTTAGCTTCTCATCCAAGAAGCTTCTTCAGCTCTGACTGGATGGGGGGGAATGGAAGGATTTATACTTCTTGCAGACAGCTGGTCATTTGCATCCTTTTAGAGAGTCATTAAGGTCACCTAGAGAGTCAATACAACGGCAGTGATTCATTTAATGTCTATGACAAGAAAGGTCATAAAATGCAGTAAAACTCACTTAACAAATGACTCACTTAGCAACGGACATTTTGGACTCAATTGTGGTGGTAAATTGATGGGAGAAACTGTATGCAAATATTCTGGGTCTTAGCAAAAGTTGCCTCCAAACTATGGAATTTTTTTAATGCTTTAATAGAAAGTACAGTATAACTTTTTATTTCTATAATCTACTTAATCAGAATTAATACAATGTGAAAAAAACTGTTGGCCATATTTTCTAAATAAGACAATATTTTCTTCATCACTCAATGACCCCATTAAGGATCACAAAAGGGAGATAAATGTTGCTTCTGGGATTATTTATATTTCTCTGTTTTTCCAGTTCTGCTCTACTTAAAATTTTGATCTCCCAGCCTTCAGATTTCCTGATCTTTCAAACGTTGCTCTCGGAGCTAAACACTTCTATCAATCATACACATTCCAAAAAATCTAGACCTAGATGAAAAGAAATTCAATGAGTAGAGGAAGTAAGATTTTGTTGTAAGGAAATTCTGATCTGTTTTACTAGAAAATTAGTAGCTAAGTATGTCTGTTTACCATCATTAGCACTAGAAAATCCAGACAGTACCCTGCAGTGAAATAAATATGGGAAATAAAATTGAACATCTCTTTTTATGTAAAGTCTTTTAAACGCAGAAGTAATGGAGATCAGAGATGAACGATTGCTCTGATGTAACTTCCTCCAGTAACCACATTAGACCAAGCCAAAATGTTCCCCAATTTTATCATTCAATTCACAGATGGCAGAACCAGGTATTAGTTGAGATCTGCCATAAAAAGGCAAAATGTTCAATCCATTTTACTGCAGTAACACTGTTGCTAACATCAATTTTTAAAATTATATTTTAACATTTACAATATCAGAGTGGAAGTAAATATCGTTGCTGTTCTTCCCAAGGCTATGGGCTGGCATGAAATTTTATTCTTTTTTAATTTGTTATGATCTGACTGGAACCAACGGTCTGCTTTCTAACATGGTGCTTTAACTGCTAGACCAAACTGGTTCACATACATACATTCATACATACATACATACATACATACATACATACATACATACATACATACATACATGCAATTCAATAGAATCTGAAGCCAATTGAAAGTGAGGGCTATAATTCTTGCCTTCACTCACTTTTCAAGTAAGAAGTTCTTTTTAATTGTATTTGTTTAGTCAACTACTAAACATATTGCACAGATTTAAAACAGAATTACCTAGGATACTATATACTGTAAGTATTGTTTATTTATTACATGTATATGTTGCCCATCTCATTGTTGAAATGACTCTGGACGGCTTACAAAATGATAAAAGATAATATGAAAATGATTAAAATGAACAAGGATTCAATAGATTAAATATAGAGGCTAAAGGACTGAAGAAAATCTAAAATATCAAAATACCTTTAATCTTAATCCCTAATCTGTCAAATACCGGTATATAAAATGCTAAAACACAGAATACTAAATTCTAAACAGATTGCACATATTACATTAAAGCATAGGTGGGTTCCTACTGGTTCTATCTGGTTCTATAGAACCGCTAGTAACTGACGGAGGCGGTTCCGTCATTCTCCGTGGGTGCCGCCATTTTGGATTTTGCTTCTGCGCATGAGCAGAAGATAATTTTTGCTTCTGTGCATGCACAGAAGCTAGTTTTTGATTGCTGCGTGCCTGCACGCACACACACACACACAGCGCGACCTGAGCAGCAAAAATATCCACAATTCACCCCTGCATTACAACTGGAATAAAATATCACATAAATATATAAAATACGTCAGTCAGATATTACTTATCAATGACAAGGAGATTTGGAATATTAATCTGTAAATAACCTTACTAAGAAATATTGCTGAAACCAGCAATAAGCTGTTTTTCTTAATAAAAGGAGGGGATCAGTTCTCGTGCAGAGTTTCGGTAGTGTATTTCATCGAATCTTGAAAATTCACAACAGCCCCTGACAGCCTAAAACACTTAAAAGCAACAATACTTAATTACTAAACATTTGAGAAACCCAAAATACCAAATACTGAATTCCAAATAAGTTGCAGGTGTTCATAAATAAACATGAATGCTTAATAAATAAATATGAATAATAATAGCATATTAAGCCAGACAGCCAGTTTTGTATAATTGTTAAGGCACCGGGCTAAAAAACCAGGAGACCGTAAATTCTAGTCTTGCCTTTTGGCATGAAGCCAGCTGAGGGACCTTGGGCCAGCCACTTTCTCTCAACCCTAGGCAAAGCCGTTCCAGAAAAACCTTGCCAAGGAAATTTGCAGATTGATTCAAATCAACCCTGGCTCAAAAGGCACGCACGCATGCATGAATCCGGCAAGCTACAAAACTATTAAAGCTCAATGTATCGCATCAAGATAAACTATATTTACCCACCATGCAAATGGGACAATTAAAAATAAACCAACAACTAGGGAGCAAGCAAAAAGACCAGGACACTGCAGCCAACATCCAGATAAGCAGGGATTAACGCTAGACAATGAAGCAGAAACCAATACCCTAATCGAGGAACTGCCAAAGGAGGGGAAAAAAGTCACACTCCCACCAACACTGGCCAAGCAAGCTACTGTATGCAACAGAGAGAAAGCCCCACATTCATTAGCACTGATGATGTTCCCTAGCTGGGTATTGGAATGTCTGCAAGCGAACAACCAAGCTCAGAGAGCACCAAGGGATGTCAGCTTGCTCAGTTCAACCCTGAGCTACAAATATTCTCTTCTATATCCTCTTAAGTGTCAGTTGCTATTCCTTCCAACACACCTTAGCTGTAGCGCTTATCATTTCTGTTCAAAGCACTGGAGTGCAATTTATATCTCTTGATTCATTCATTTTTATTATTTATTATTTATTATTATTATTATTATTTATTAAATTTTTATACCGCCCTTCTCTCAAGAGACTCAGGGCGGTGTAC
>JANHFT010010059.1:4864-16505 GCA_032467955.1 Pseudoxenodon macrops | reverse complement strand
TAAAACTATATCAATGTAAAGATTGAAAATGTGTACTCTGACAACTGATGTTGTAAGCTGTGTTTGGGGAGATGGGGAGAGAAAAATAAAATAAAACATGATTCAAATTTATGCTCCAATAATGACCCTGTTTCCCCCCTCTCCCAGGGCATGTCATCAATTACATTTGCCAACAGAGTAATTTTGCATTGTAGAGGTTACTCCCCTTGGCTGCTGTAGGTAACCCTGGGATACAGCCTTGAGAGATATAAGCATGGAATAAGCATGGAATGTGCCTCTGTCTTTGGCTGCTGTGTCATTTCTCATCCCCCCTTGCCTATGGCAACTCAAGAGCAGGTCAGGGATGCTTTACGAAATGACAATACCAATGTCCTAAAAGTATTATCTATTAAGGTTTATGGACAGATGTTGCTACTACACATAAGGTGTAGCACTTACCTGCCATAACACTTGATTCGGAAACTGCTGCCTTCTTTCTTTCACTAATCTTCTTTGCCTGGACTTTGATAAATATAGAGATTGCAAAGCATGTGCCACAGCATGGACTGCATTGTAAATATTATAGCTCTGGCCACTCATGTATGTTTCAAACACAGATGTAGGAAGGGTCTCAAGTCTCTCCTGTCCAGTACATTTGTTCTCAGAATTCCCTGTTTCAGGATTAGTGAAGAAACAGTTGAATGCCTGTTCCCAGAAATCTTTCCTAAAATAATCATGCTGGTTGTTGATTGGACTTATGCTTTCGAGAAACTTTGGAAAGTCTTCAATCTCCTTTGTGTGAACTGCAAAGGATAAAGCACCTTGCAGGAAATGGATATCCCACGATTTATGAAAGGAAATTGAAGTGTAATCTGTCTGAGCTGTTGTAACCCAGATTTTTGTCTTCTTTGGTATATCCTCTACTTCTGCCAATTGCAAGTACATTCTCAGAAAAGTTATGGACCTACTTTCACCATATAAGACTATGACATTGGCTGTGCTGGTCATGAGAACTTGGTATATTTGGACCCCATCACCTATTGCTTCATTAAAATCAATGTAAAAAGCTACATAAGGAAAGTCATGTATGAAATCAAAGCAAATGCCATGCTGGGAAAACATGGGAAGCACCTCCTGTACAAAATTCTCCCCATTATCATCATTCACAGCAAGAACTCCAATCCAGATCCATCTAAAATGCAACAATAGCTGGAGAAGAGCACTATGCTGATGGGCTTCATCTGGAAACATTTGTTGGAAGAAAACTGCTTGAGTCTGTTTATCCATGACAGGAGCAGAGCCATACGTCAGCTAAAGGAAACAAAGTAAGCCTCTGAAAATGTGTATATACAGTTGAATTTTTGGGTTTCCTTGAGCTTATATACCCTGTTTCCCTGAAAATAAGACCTCCTCTGATAATAAGCCCAATCAGGCTTTTGAGTGCATGCACTAAAATAAGCCCTCCCCCCAAAAAAGCCCCCCTCATGACCACACTCACTACCTCCTGCACCTCAAAAATAATAAGAACTCCTCAAAAATAAGGCCAAGTGCTTATTTCGGAGAAACATGGTACTAAAACATGCTCCAAATATTTGCATTTATTTCCAAATGTCTATGGAGATTCTCAGTCATCCATTCTCAGTCATGGTTGTCCCAAAGTTGATTTTTCAAAAGGCAAGTGGATTTCCTGGTTTTTTCTTTGAAGACCTTTTGCTTCTCATCTAAAGATCTTCTTCAGCTGTGGCTGGATGGCGGGGACTGGATGGTGCGGAATATACTTCTTGCTGACAGCTAACACATGGCCCAACAAAGGAGAACAAAAACATCAGGATTAGAGTCAGCAGTCCATCTGCATTTAAAAGACAGAGGACATTCTTTTGAAGGTAGCAAAGTCCACATTTTGGACACAGAGAACCACTGGTTTAAAAGAGATGTCAAAGTGGCCATCTATGACAAAATTTGAACAGTCCTCTCTCAACAGAGGGGGAGGGATACAACTTCATCTGTCTCCAATCTACAACAATTCCAAGAAGGTTCCACACCCAGTCCACACCCATTTGCACCACTCAGGTGACCCTGATGGCCACAGATAAATCTCCAGGTGGTCTTAACACCTCACTAAAAGAATGTAAATGACCAGCTGTCTGCAAGGAGTATATATCCTAGTCAGTCCTCAATCTTACCTGAGGAACTTTGTAGATGCTCAGAATAGTTGCCCCATGGAGACAGATGTCAGGTCCCACAAGGACAGCAGCCAGATTTTTGGAGATACCACATTTGTAGTTAGGAATGAATCTGCCCTGAGTGAAGGGAAGCCCCATGGAAGCAAGGTAAGTCCAACCTGGACTAAAATTGCTATTATAGATGTGAAAGCCCAGCGTGACATTTGGCAGGATCTGAGGATTTTCATTGATCTCCTTGAGAGCAAACACTAAAGCCAGAACGTGCTGGTAGTTTTGATAAAATATTCTGTAAAAGATTTACATAACACATTTAAAAGAATCTGCTTCATATGATGGCATGTCCAGTCTTCCAGACTTATATTTTAAAGAAAAAAACTCAATTTTCCAACAGTAATATCAATTTAAATATTAATCATAGGTACAGTTTCTTCAGATATTAGTTGTATGTACACCATGCACACAAATCTATATTCTCTATCTATAATGAATTTGATATAATTTGTCATAATGGACTTCTGACCTACATTGAAAATACATCAAGGTAAAGGTGTTTCTGGGTTTTGTTATTATAGCTCAAAGAAAAAACGTTTTGAGCATCCTATAATTCAACAGTTGGATTCAGAGCTGGAAAAAGAAATAAATTAGGAACATACATAAGTCCGTCTTGAAGCTCCTTAGAAGGATGTCGACTGAAATCAGTGGGATCAGAAAATGACAAGAACACAGAAATGATGCTCCCAATGCTAACTTCTCCAAGCTGATGATATGTGTGATGAAAAGGAACAGGTTCATCATGGTCGCATTGAACATTAGGCTCCTGGCATGCAACTTGAGGCATTATTGTCAACAGTGATACCATCAATACTACCATCATCCATAGAAATCTTCTTTTGGTATACAAAGATCGCTGTCTGCAACAGGATTCTTGAAGGGGCCCAAATAGAACAGTCTGACATGACCTCATCAGCTGTTTTTCAGGCAGAGATAGACAATAATATCTACCACTGTTTATACTCACAGAGTTCTAAGGGCTTCTAAGGTTGAATGTCATGGGAAACATTAACAATGATGTCATGGTCAGGTTATTGTTTTGCCTTGGAGTCCCATAGGATTTGGAAGATTCAAACAGGCTAATTTCAACATGATAGAGAGACAAGTTGTCAGGGTTCCAAGTAACACTCCCAACAAAGGAAGACTCCGAGGCTGACAATTCCTCAAAGTTCCATTTTATGAGAGACCCAAATCTAAAAGTTCCTGGTTTTTCTCCACCCAAAAAAAGCTAAAGATTCATCCCCTGTACTCACAAATCCCTCACATGGCCCAATCATTTAAGTGTCCCAACTGGAGACAACCCCCAGTCACTCCCATCCATGTGCAGGCCAATTAACCTTGAATCCCAGAGAAAGGAATGTTGCTATGGCTAATTCTCCACTGACTCCTTGTAATACCCCCTCCCATTTTCCCATGCACTAAACATGGCAACCGTGAAGCTCCAAAGAAAAAGATGGCTTCCAGGGCTGACAGGCTTCTCCCCTTCAGTTGAAAAACATGTCCTGGAACAAGAGGAAATCAGGAGGTTAAATCAGTCAGAATATTAACCACCTCTCTCCCGCAGGAGTACCTTTTGGCTTTTGGGGAAATTTATCATGAAACTGTTTTACTAGAGCATCAGTGTTTACATCCCAACTCTTGACCCATGTAGCTTTTGACAAAGGGTATCCTTTACAATGAATCAGACATTATAATCTACCCCTATGTAGTCTAGAATCCAAAATCTTTTTTACTTAATAATGGATTTCACCCTGTTCTACAAATTGTTTGGGAGGAGCTGGCTGCTGCGGTCTCAGCCTTGAACTGACAGCTGGTTTCAGTAAGCTGCAGTGGAATACTGGATGAACTTTCCCTAATATTCAGAGGAAGCTGAGCTATTACCGGGGTTAATTACTTTCACTATGGGAAAAGTTCATGAAAGGCTTAAGAACATACACAGAGTGTAACCTGATTCAGCTTTTGTTAATTGCTTTTGAGAGAAACTCCATTGTAACCTAACGTGCTATCTGCATAGATAAAACTTCTAGGCAAATTGCCAAGCCTAGGAAATAACTTCTTATGAAAAGTAAAATGTGGATTCTGCCAAGTAGCCTTGCTTGTAACTTAAAATTTGTGTTCTCAACAAATGTAATGTGGAATAGCTTTCCCTAACAAAACTCTGAGTTATACACCAGAAAATGTATTTCCTCTTCTAAGGTCTATTGTTTTTAGAGCACTGAGAAATTTGTCTGATATGAAATTATGTTTCTATAGCAATCATGTTCTGTGCAAGATATAAGATGTTTGGAGAAGTTTTTTTGCACATATGCCTGTTTTGCTCTCTACCTGCTGTTAAGGTGGGAGACTAAAAAGGATAGCCCAGTTTTGCTTTCTAGCTAGAAATAAAAGCTGATTATCAGTGGCCTCGTGTTCAGAGTTTCATTGGATTTATCAGATTCTGAGCTGCATTCAAAAACCTTACATTCCTAAGAATTTAGATCCTAGTTTCTTACTGGCAACTTCAACCTAATGTATTTTGGTGACAAATAGACGATCTCCCAACCGAAAGGGGAGTGGTTGGAGAGATTTGTGTTTATCAGCTTGCTTTTTATATGCTTTGGTGGCATCAGCTAATGCTTTTTTGGTGTTTCTCAACACTTCTTTAATGACTCCATCAATTCATCTAGAGTCATGGAAAAGGCTTGTTCTTTTGACAGTTCAGACATGGAGACAAATTCCATGCTGCTGGTGATCTGGAAAGGGGTCACCCTGTGCAGCTGTGCACAGCATTGTTGTAAGCCACTTCCACAAAAGGTAGCAGGTCCACCCAGTTCTCTTGCTGGTAACCCACATAACATCTGATGTATTGTTCACGCATTCCGCGGCTCCATTCATACTTGGATGAAAAGCCGAGCTAAGTCCTTGGGATGATCCAATGGACCTCAGGTACTCTCTCCAAAATTGGACTCCCCTGTCCGAAAAAACTCACCGTGGCATTCCGTGTAGCTGATAGATCTGTCTGATGAACATCTTGGCCAGTTTTGTGGCCGATGACAGTCCTAAACAAGTGGTAAGTGGGCTTGCTTAGAGAACAGATCAATGACAGTCCAGATCACAGTCCAGATCATGGTATTTTCCCCACTCTCTCTGAGTTCTACTATAAAGTCCATGGCAATCTCTTCCCATGGTCGTCTGGATTTGGCTACTTCTTGGAGCAGTCCAGGAGGCTTCCTTGGTCTCCCATTCATAGTTGCACAAGTAGTTTTCCACATCTGCCTTCATCTTTGGCCACCAAAATTGCCTCTGAGCCAGGTGGAGGGTCTTTAGGAACCCAAAGTGTCTGGCCAACCACGAATCATGGATGTGTTGTAGCACTTGCAGTTTCAAGGTGCTGGGAACATGGAACTTGGATCCTTTTCAGGCTAGTCCTTCTGTCATGGTTAAAGTTTCTCAATTCTCAGTGAGCCATTGATCCATTGGAAGTGCTGCTTTTAGTTCAGGTGTCAGTTTCTCTTCTAAGGGTATGGCTCAGCATCCAGCCTGTCCCCTGTTAGTGGCTTCTGCTGAAAAAAACTTAAGTCAAGGCAGTCTTGTACAATTACCAAACATGGGAAGATTGACAATCTAATTCTTCCTTGAAACTAAAAGCAATAAATGGAAATACTTCTCTTCCTCTACCATAAATTTAAGACAGACTCAGCCTCCCTTTCCCCTAAAGTTTTGGATATATCAGGGCATTAAAGCAGTGGTGAAATCCATTTTTTTACTAATGGTTCTGTGGGCGTGGCTTGGTGGGCATGGTGTGGCTTGGTGGGTGTGGCTTGGTGGACATGGCAGGGTAAGGATACTGCAAAATCTCCATTCCTACCCCACTTTGGGGCCACCCAGAGATGGTATTTGCAGGTTCTCCAAACTACTCTAAATTTCCACTAGTGGTTCTCCAAACTGCTCTAAATTTTGGCTACTGGTTCTCCAAACTACTCAAAATTTCCACTATCAGTTCTCCAGAACCTGTCAGAACCTGCTGGATTTCACCCCTGCATTAAAGTGACTCTTGGAAGCCCCACTCATCACAGCCTTCCCTTGCAGTCATCTTCCAAATGAAATATTGGCAAAACATTATTGGCAAGCACTGTAGCTTCTTTTTATTTAAATCTAATTCCTATTTGTTGTCTTCCATAGTACTCTACATCTTATATTTGTTGTTGTGCAAGAATAGTTTCCTACATGTTGCAATTGTCATTAGCGTTTACCCAGAGAAACTTGAATAATTTCATATGCTGACATTCTGAATTATATTTTTCCTCTAAATCAATTGTTGCATAACCATAAATACACCAACCAGATTTGTGACCATGGAACATGTTGTGATCTATTGATATGATCTGTGATATTTTCAGTGATCATACTCCAGCATATTGACCAGAAAGGGGAAAGCATGTTTGTAGCTTGTTTATATTTATCAAATTATGATAGGCATTGTTCAAAAAAAAGAAAGAAAGAAATTATAGTCAAATAAATATAAATTAATTTTGCTGATCAGTTAGCCAAAGTTTCTAGGAATCACACCACAGTAATAAAGGGTTACTTTAATTCCCCAGACATCAACTGGGAGATAAACTCTGCATCAAGTGGGAGATCAACACATTCCAGACTAACTGACAATTTTATCATCCAAAAGGTAGAGAAGGGACTTAGAGGGGCTGCTATAATGGAACTCATGAGCCACGGTGGTGCAATGGTTAGAGTGCAGTACTGCAGGCTACTTCTGTGGACTGTCAGCTACTTGCAATTCGGCAGTTCAAATCTCACCAGGCTCAAGGTTGACTCAGGCTTCCATTCTTCCAAGGTGGGTAAAATGAAGACTCAGAATTGTTGGGGGCAATATGCTGACTCTGTAAACTGCTTAGAGAAGGCAGTCTAGACTCTATAAGTCTAAGTACTATTGCTATTGCTAATTCTTACTAATAGAGAAAAGGTGATAGAAGGGGTTGAAGTTTGGATGAATGTGACCATGTCTTATTGGAATTTAATATAATACAAACACAAGCAACAGAACATAAACCATTATCTTAGACTTTAATCCAAAGTAAAGAAAAACAATCCAAGGTACCATACAATAAATATAGGTAACAAATTAACAGCTAGGAGAAAGCTCAGTTCTTCACATCCTTGAAGAAGATAAAAGTGTCAGAGCCATCTAAGTCATACAGAGGAAGCTTTTTCATTAGGTAGACACTGAAACATAGAAGTCCTATGTAATAGGTCTAGGACCCCTTGCTGCAGCCAACTCACCATGAGAAAACTCACAGCAGGATAATAATTGCACTAATATGGAAGAAATGGAATAGAATCATTAAAGAAATGAAGGACAAAATGAAATGTGAATGATAAAAATTAAAATATTTTTAAAAATTATTTTAAATATTTAAATTGAATAGTTGAATTAGCCCCCGGTGAACTATCCTGTAGTAAATTGTCCATGATGACTTGTCCCACAATGAGTTGACTCTAATGAGTTGGCCATGGCGAGTTGGCTGTAGCTACGTGTCCCATTCCAATGTGTAATTGCATATGCCGTATACTCTCTGGTTTAAACGTATACTTGGAAAACTTATCAGACACATATATAAAGAAAGAAAGATTATTTATAATTTTCTTTTCATTAACTGATACTTATTGTTCAGTTCAGGTCTCATCACAATGATAAAACACTTGGGGAAAAAGATACACACTAATAAGCCAGCACTGGAGGAGATCATGGAGAAGATCTCCACAGCCAACATATATTTCCCCCTTGTGCTTAAATAAGTTGGAACAAAGCAAAGCCAAACACTGCAGAAGACCAACATGCTGAAAGTGATGAATTTGGCTTCATTGAAACTATCAGGTAGCTTCCTAGCTAGAAAAGCAGCAGAGAAGCTGATCACAGCCAGGAGGCCCATAAAGCCCAAAACACAATAGAACATGATGACTGATCCCTCACTGCACTCCAGAATGACTTCTTCAGACATGGAGTGCACATCAAAATCTGGGTATGGTGGAAAAACTGTCAGCCATACCATGCAAATAGTGGTTTGAACAAGGGAGCAGGAAAAAAGAATAAAAGTGACCATTCTTCCACCCACCCATTTCCTCATTTTGGATCCAGGTTTGGTGGCCATAAATGCTAGAACCACTACAAAGGTCTTGGACAATACACAAGAAACTGCCACAGAGAAGATGATCCCAAAAGCCGGTTGACGAAGGAGACACAGGATTTTGTTGGGTCTCCCAATAAATAGAAACACACAAAGGAAAGAGAGGAGGAGAGAAACCAGGAGCATGTAGGTGAGATTCTGGTTGTTGGCTTTGACAATGGGAGTATCTCTATGTTTAATGAAAATGTTAAGCACCAAAGTTGTCATAAAACAAAAACAAAGAGAAAGGGCAGTAAGACTGATCCCCATGGGTTCTTCATAGGATAAAAAGCTAATCTGCTTTGGAAGGCATATATTTCTGTCAGGGTTTGGATAATGATCATCTGGGCACAGAGAGCAGTCATCCATGTCTGCAAAAGAACAAAGGAGAGATGTATATTCTGTCTTATAAACAGTATCATACTGAACCCTTAATTCATTCTACATTTTGATCTTCATAAATTTGACACTTTCATCAGGGCCATTTGAGGGCCAATTGGCATAACTGTAATGGCAGCAATGGGATTCAAATAATTTAACAACTGGTTCTCTATCATACTGACCAGCTGAGTGGGCAAGATCCTGTGACTCTGTCAGCATGGCCAACTTGAATCACTCACATCGAAGGAGCCTCACCTCATGCAGCCTCTAACCTGGCCTGCCGGCCGCTCGGCTCACCTCCAAACTTTTTATGGAAAATGGAATTGCTTGAGAAACTGTGACTCCAAGTCACTTGGGTTTAAATCTGATTTAAACTAACCTAATCCACCTCCATGTGTCAGGTATCAAATATCTATACATCTGTCTTTAGTTGTTCTAACTGTATTCCGTTGCTACAATTTATTAAAGCTATACATGTAGTCCTCAACTTACAACCACAATTAGGATCATAACTTATGTTGCTAAGTGAGGCAGTCATTAAATGAGTTGTACCCATTTGTATGAACTATTTTGTCACAGTTGTTAAGCAAACTGTCATGATTGTTAAGTGAATCCAATTTCCTACACAAACTTTGCTTGTTGACCTCAGGACACTGCAACCAACATGCTGGTTGCCAACTGCCTGAATTTTGAGCACATGACTACAATTCTGCAATTGTCATAAGTGTGAAGACCAATCTTAAATCACAATGTAGCATCCTGAGAAATGTCCCTTTAGTATAGAACTATTATTTTTGCAACTTTAAACCCTTTTTATTCTAAAATGGAAATAATAGTAGATGAAGCTGCAGAAGCAACAGATAATGCAAGATAACGAACAGGTACAGTATATGTGGTACCTTGCTCAATAGTAGAGGGATCTTGGAGTCCTAGGGGACAACCATTTAAATATGAGCCAGCAATGTACAGCAGCTGCCAAAAAGGCCAACACAGTTCTAGGCTGCATAAACAGAGGGATAGAATCAAGACCACGTGAACTGTTAATACCACTTTATAATGCCTTGGTAAGGCCACACTTGGAATACTGCATCCAGATTTGGTCGCCATGATGCAAAAAAGGTGTTGAGACTCTAGACAGACAGTGGTGGGATCAGCAAGTCCTCTGAACTGCACAAAAAGTTAACAACCGGATCACCGAACTAGTGAGAACCAGCTGAATTCCACCAATAGGTACTATATACGTAGCCCCATTATATCTTGAATCTTCCTACCCTTCTCCTTTGATATTTTCCCCTCTGGACATGGAAGACAATCATAGCAGCAAAATGGCTCCCCTTCTCTTTTGACCTTGTTGTATCCTGCCTTACAAGGATCATTACATGAAGAAGAAGGTGGTGCCTATCAAGAAATTTAAAAAAATGATAATAGGAATTTTAAGCATTATAAAAATTAAAATGTAAAGCAATCAAGAAATATTAAACTTATAGCACCCATACAATGATGTAGGGTTTCCCTTCACACAGTCAGAGTCCCAAGCATAGGCATGAAACCATAGTTCTTGGGTCTAAAAAAGGTCAGCATGATTGGGACAACGTTGATCTCCAGTTGAGGGATACTAGGACATTTTAATGATTCTTTGGCTGACGGAACCTGAAGAATATTCCTGGCTGCATTGGGTTGTTCTAAATTCTAAGCCACGAAGGGTTTTAAAGTTGACACCAGCACCTTTAATTGCACATGATTGTAGCCTGAAATCCAACTGAGCACACAGAATAGTCCTTTTTATATATGCTGCCAAATAACCTTAATAATCACTGACTAGATGCTCTGTTGCATTCTGCACTAGTTAAAACTTCTCTTGAAGGGCAGCTCCATGTAACAAATATTGGCAAAATCTATATGAGAAGTCACAAGGAAAACTGTAACAAATATTTTAATACCAAATATTTCAAATGTAAACAATCACACAGATCTTTCTTTTTTCTTTTACCTTTCCCCATGGGATTAACCAAGAGATAGTGCTATGAATTTTCCATCAATAGAGCGATATTTTTATGCTGTATAAATGAAGGCAGACAGACCAGATTCATACATCTAACCTGAGGAAATCCTACTGGCCACGTGATGGAATCCACAGAGATATTGAAGAATTTGTCAAATGGATCTGTGGGGTCTATTCTTCCAACTTTGACCCTAATAAAGGATTGGTTTGGGAATGTGATCCAATTATTAATATCAAATCCGCCATTGAATTTTCCATTTTTGTCAAAAGTGATCTTTTCACCAACGCTGTTGTTGAATGAGACACTTCTTAGAAAGGAATGAAGCTATAATGCATGATAGAGATAAATAGAGAGAGGGAAGGAGGGAGGGAAGGAAAGAAGGAAGGATTTATACTGGATATTTCTTGTTTGCTTTTATTTTGGTATTAGAGTAGCACCAAACAAGTAAGATAACCATCATTTCAAAACAAGAATAGAAGCAAAATATCATATTAATGCAATAAAATGAAAATGTATGAACATTGAATTACAAAATAAAAAACAAAATCAGTGAAAAATCTCCAAAATTACAGTTTGTAGTGTGTGTGTGCTTTAGCACGAAGTTGAACCTGTTGAAATATTGAGCCCAGTGGACTTGTTTAGGCCTTCCGATTTTTGCAGTCAGTCCAGACTTTGAATGGTCTCTGCCCCCCCTTCCAGCAGGTGGCACCTCATTAGCTATGCCCATCTCACCACGAAAGCCTGCTTTTCCCTCTCTGTCTCCGCAGGTGGCACCTCATTAGCTATGCCCATCTCACCACGAAAGCCTGTTTTTCCCTCTCTGTCTCCGTGAGCTTGCGGGAGGTGTAGGATCAGGGCTGCAGGTTTCCTTGGCTACTTTGAAGTA
>JANHFT010010058.1:7538-31393 GCA_032467955.1 Pseudoxenodon macrops | reverse complement strand
ATCCCAAAGATTGTTGCTTTTACAATTGGATTGGGGGAATTTGTAAAGATTTAAAAAGAATTTGGAATGGAAATACTATTCTGCCTTGATGGGACCTGCAGGGCTCAGGCCTGCTCTCCATGCTTCCTGAAAGCAGCCACCATTTTCAGTGCCCCCACAATTACAGAAATGGTAGCTGCTTTCTGAGCTTTCTGTGACTATCAGCTGATTGCAAAGCTCTCAAGCCTCATGCCTGGCTTTGGGAAGCCAGCCCTGAGCAGTCAGGTGGACAGCTATGGTGGCCTGCATGAAGGGTGGGGAGACCTTGAGAGATAGTAAACAGGCCGCTTTGTGCCTGCACTAGGCCTGCCACGATCTCCCCAATCCCTGACCTCCATTTAACAACCTGTGCATTTGTTTAATGAATGCACAGTGGAGAGCAGGGATAGCTGGTCATTACTTGAGGCAGTTGATTTAACCTTGTCCCAACTTCCAACCCTAATTAGCAGGCTCCATTGCAGTTGTAACTTGGAAGACTATTGTAAAAGAGTCAAAGTTTATCACTACAGCATTCATCAAGTCGGTGCTCTATTCACTGTGCAGAAGAGAATGAAAGATTACGTTTTGTAGGGATTCATTAACACCCCCAGTATCAGGTCAGGTTTTTTAAAATTTAAAGAAACAGACAGGAAGCAATACTAGAGGATTTAAAAGGTTTCTATGCCTCAGTGAGATGGAAGCTATAGCAATTGGTTAAATGCAAAGGGATAGATTACTCAGAAAGCTGACCTTATTTATGCAAGTATCAAGGTACTTTTCCAATCTTGCCTATACGAATCTCATTCTTCTGGTCATACATTGAAAAATCATGTAAGTTGATTTCCAATTTAAAGAGAATTTTTAGATTAGAAAAATATCTTATTTTCAATGTATTATAATTAAACAGATGTCTGTGAGTGCTATATATATATTCCATCCAAGATATTTAAAAGTTACTAGCAACGAGAAAACTTTGAGCTTCTCTTAAATAAAAGCTGTCAGATATAATGTCAGAAATAATTCCTAGGTGAAATCAGTTTTTCCTCTGTTACCAGCCTGAAGAATACCAACCCATCATGCAACCCCCCCAATAAAAAAAAACATTTGAAAAGCATTAAGAAAATATAACACCAAGAACTGTTAACTCTATGCCTTGCATTTTAAAATGTTCAAGCTCACAAAACAGGATGTGGTTCCCTTGACTGAAAAGACTATTACTGAAGAAAAATATTTTTTTGTTTTATTTATTTTTCTTTTCTTTTTTTAGCTTACGTTATATTACCAAAAACAATTCTATTGAATTCCCAGTTTCAAGCAGCAGACACATGACCTTAAATTTGTTTTATATTTATAGCCACCCTTCCCCAGGTGATTTATACCATTTGGGTTAATTTCAATGAAAGGCTGCCATTTGCCCAAAGCCATCCTATAAGCTTTGGCAGCCAAGTAAAAATTTAAACCTGACTAAGGTGCTGCAAATATATTTAAAATAAAAGCATGATTATTGTTAAAAACTCCTGCTCTAATATCTTGCCTCCCAAACTTCTTTCAACCATGCGGTTTTGGAATTCCATATGTTCTTGTAGATTCTTGACCTAGTCCACTGACCTACTCACACAGTTGAGAAAATAAGAAAAAATTGAGTTTCCTCATCAGGGAGAAATTACGTACCGATTTTATAAAATTAAAAACATCTTTTGAAATAATGATGTGCATAAAGTTAAAAATTCTATGTAAGATCATGCAACACCATGGACTGAGATATCATCAAGATCAGAGATGGCTTCCTACTGGTTCCATTCAGTTCTATAGAACCGATAGTAACTTGGCGATGACATCACGGAGCCGGTCCTGTTGGTGGCTTCGTGGGCGCCACCATCTTGGATTTTGCTTCTGTGCATGCGCAGAAGCTAGTTTTTGACTGCTGTGTGTGCATGCGCGTACTTCACGCACGCACACGCGTGACCCTGAGCGAACCGGCATTAAAAATATCCAGAACCCACCCCTGATCAAGATGTTGATGATACTGCTTTACATCTCCATTCCTGGTGATCCAAGTGATGAAGTGGTTGTCCTTTCTCAATGCCTGGAGGCTATAGGGATATATAGCCCTGTGCATGGACACTCATACCCTAGTCTTCTCTTGGCTAGATTACTGCAATACACTCTACACGGGGTATCCCTTGACAGATATTTGGAAGCTGGTGTATAACAAAGTGGTGCACACAGTTCTGGGAGTCCCTAGGATTGCACATATAACACCGTTACTGCACAAGCTGCATTGGTTACCAGTTTGCTTCCGGATCCTATTGAAAGTGTTTGGTTGTTAATTTTAAAGCCCTATATGTCATGGATCAAGTGTATCTGCTCCATTTGTCCCAACGCTATATATCCCATCTGCTAAGGAATTCCAGCAGTCAGAGTCAAGGAGAAGAGCCTGTTCTGCTGTGGTCCCATCCCTAGGGAACACTCCCATCACCAGAGGTGAAAACTGCTCCCACCCTTTTGGAACGCTATTAAAATTGGCCTTTCCCAGTTGGCTTGAGGCTGGGGATGCTTACTACTGCAGGTGGTTGATGGGATCAGAAGTCCTGCTTCCCATGCTGCCTTGAATAATAAAACCATGGAACCTACTTTTAGATTATCTTTTAGAATTCATCTAGAAATTTACTTCAGCAATCATTAACTCATTAATTTTCAAAGCATTTCAAGGCACATCATTAAATCCATGAAACTAGAGATTAAAATGTGTAGAAAATTTCAAAATGTATGTTGCAATTTTGATGTATTGGTATAAAAATCTGAATGAATGTTTTTACAGATCTGAATGTAGCTCAAATCTAGGTATAGTTATTTAGAATAAAACTTCTCTTAACTTCAATAGAATTATTTAAATTATGAAGAATCAATTGTCAGTGGATTAAACTTTATAATCTGTATCAACCTGCATTTAATGTGTTAATGCATAATCAGTCATTAAGGAACCAGTGAAACATCTAATTTTGTTTAATTTATAAATGCTAACTATCACAGCTCTTAAACATTCACAACAATTAACACTTTAAAATAGGTTGAGTAGGCAGTACAACTGTCAGAGGCCAAGGGCAATACAATTTCAAAATGTTAATAGCCAAGAGCAAAAGAGAACTATAATTCCATTACTAAAGGAAAGTAAGTTATTTTTTTCCTTAAATGAAAAATGTTAGCTGAAGGGATCATTGTATAATTTATATAGTATGGTAAGCCAAGCAAAATCACAATAGAATTTTTGTTTTATGTTTGTTTCCTGCTCAAAATTGCAAGAAAATTACATTGCCACCAACTTTCATTATGAGCAAGCCACGCCCACCCCAGCTCTGCAAAAGAAGTCATGGTATGTCACGTGACATGATCAAGCTCGACACCTGTGTCTTACACCCTGCAAAAATGAACACTGTGACTGCATAAGTATTGTAGCCTAGTGATTCATGTAATGTCTTTACTCAGCTTGCAGCCTTATCAAAATGTAAGTTATTATAATATTCTCCAAAGCATGATGTAAATATAAAAGCATAGAATGAATATAAATGTGTACATCTATTCACAGACAGCCATATTTACTATGGCTTCAATAACTAAAAACCTGAAGTGACTCAATCGCATAATGAAAAACTGTACTGTTATAGCACAAAGGAATTGCCAATACACTTAACAGTTTTAAAAAAAATCAAATATAGCTAATCCTTGACTTACAACCACTGGGGCTAAGCCAAGCTGAGCTGTTAAGTGAGACATCCATGTGACTGCAGTTTTTCGCTCAACAACTGCAATCCTGGTTCTCCCAATTGTGGACATTACACAACCCCACAGTAGTTAAACCAATGGAGCGGAAGAGTTGTCTGCCGAAGAAGAGAAGGCCGCTTCCCTCTGGGTGCAGATGAGAGCTCCTGTGGCGGGCTACAGAAAAGAAGGTCAGATTTTGGGGATCCAAGCTTCATTTCTGCAATCTACCACAGGAGTTCCTTTCACTTCCATGCACGAAGGGGAACTCCGGGGCCTGCAGAAACAGGGCTCAGAATAGTGAGATCTGACTTCTGTTTCTGCAGTCTTTTAGAGGAGGTTCCTTTCACTTCCCTGCGTGGAAGGGAATTCTACACTGGGCAGAAGAAACAAAGCAAGGATTGATAAGATCTGAGTTTCATTTCTGCAGCCTGCCAAAGGATTTTCGTGCTGCCCCCTCCCCCCATGTGTGGACGGGAGGGAAATCCCTCAGCAAGCGACAACAGCTTTCAAATTTCCCAGCCAGTTTCCCCACTGACTTTCTGGGAAAGCTGGCAAAAAAAGATTGCAAATTGTGGGCATTTGGCACTCTGGAAGTAAGTGAAACAGATTGTCAAGCATCGAGATCACAATAACATGACAGGGGAGGGCAACATTTTACAAAGGCAGACATTTTTGACCATCGTAACTACAGGATAACTGTTGATATTGGGGGGGGAGATGTTATTTTGTATTTAATATAAATCTTCTGTACTATATAACTCAAATACTGGATATCTTCCACTTGAATATAACAACTGGTGTTTTTTTCCATTCCCAAATGCTTATTGATTCTTTGTAGGGCCGCAGACTATTTACCAATTCAATTTATGCTTTTATCTTTTTTACATTTAGATTGTCATTTGAAAACAAAGCTATAATAGAAAAAGTATTATTAAAAGCTAAACTCTTTTATATGACAACATAAAGCTGTAGAAAAAGAGTACTGTCAATGAATATTTCATGAGTCTGTTAGGTGGAATATTTCTCACAGTAACTGTACCATAACTATTATTTAAGTTTTAAAGCAGTCAGTCTTTAATTGAATTTCCATACAGTTATACATAAACACGCCAAAGTTTTCAGTGATTAAAAAAAAAACCAATGCATTTATATGCAAACAAATACAATTACGACGGAAATGTATGCTCAGATAAATGTTTTTCCTTCAATTCCAATATTTTCCAACTTTAAAATAAATTCATATACTGTGTCTCATCTACTGTACTAAATAACAATCAATATGAATTCTACCCAGTGGGTTGCTTTACATACTTTATTTCTTCAACATTACCCTAACAAATTTAAGGTATCTGTGTAAGAGGAATGTATTTTGGTTGTTGTATAACATGTAACTGTATGGTAGAGCTTTGCTTCATTTTAAAGAAACTCTTTTTTGGGGGGAAGGGTTGTTTGTTCATTGTTGTTGTTTTGTAGCTTCAAGTGGCCTCAGTATGTTATGCATTGAAGATTAATTCTTCCATGCACTCTTCAGAAAAGATATAACTATTCAGCAGGAAACATATAGCTGGTACCAAAATAGACAGCAAATGGACTATTTCTTTAGCTTTCCTAAAACCAAATGCATATATATTATAGAGAAGGATTGAAAAAAAATTGTAATTCAAAGTAAAGCAAAATATGTGTTTGGATCCACTGATCCGCATGGGGGTTTCCAGACCTTCCTCCTACAACTCTGCTACACCTGCCTGGCATACTCTAGAGAGGTAATCACCAGCTACTTTACACTTGCCACTTATTTACCAGCAAGTAGCTAAATGGCACTGTCATTTTACATTCTTCTGGCCTGACAAGGCTTCTGCTAAAGCTTAGGTCACCTTTTCAGTTCCAATGCTTCACTCCAAATTTTAATCTTTGTTACATACAGCAAAAAACAAGAGAATTTAAAGGGGGTAAAGGAAATGGAAGTAGATTGAAATTCACTCTGGACAACTGTAATAATTTATGACAGCCGAACAATATAAAGATGGATACATGAAGAAAATGTGGGAACTGGCATTAAATTTAAGAGAGAACCTTTACAAAAATAATGTACAATGCAAAAGCAGCTAAAACTGCCTTACATGTTTAAAGAAAAATTTGGCCATGCACAATGAACTTGTGAAAAACTAAAAAAAATTTGGGTGCAAATCCATAAAATTATGTCAAAGATATTGTGGATAATAAAACCATAATTATTCCTATTGGATTTTATGGACAAGGAATTAGAAGAGAAATATTGTAAATAGTAACTGCAATGAGATTATTATATATAAAATTTTGGAATACCTATAGTGGAAGATTGGATTTTAAAATGAATTGAATTTAAAGAAATGGTGAAATTGACCAGAGAATAAACAACAAATAATATTTTTGAAAAATTGGAAACCTTATGTGGACTTTTTGTTGAAAGAAGAAAAGATCAAATGGATTATTTTGGGATTTGGCAACTAAAAAGCAATGAAATGGATGGAGAAAAGGTTAAAAGATGACAATTACTCAATACAGGGAAAATATAATTCTGTATTTTTCCTTTTAATTCTTTTCTGTATTCTTTACTTTATATCTTTTGTTTGTTCATGTTTACTGTATTAAAAAATTATAATCAATATATTTTTAAATTGTAATTTTTATTATAGTCCAAAGACTATATGTTTTTCTATTAAATATCACGAAATCTTATATTCCTGAAAAGTATACCAACTACCAGGAAATGTTGTGGAAATCACACATAATCAGCTTTAGAATAAAGTGATAGAAATATTTATCATTGTCAAAAATAATTTTATATTTGAAAAATAAGACTGGTACATATTTTCACTCAGCTTGGGATAATTCATGTATTATAATTGTACATATAGGTTATGTTAAGTAAGACTTTAACAAACTGACTTTTGATTTATTAAAGCGAGGATAGAATATTTTAGAGCAGATAGAACTCGTGTTAATTTTTATTCTAATATGATTTTTATGTTTGGTATACTCTGATGGCGCTGTGGTTAAAATGCAGTACTGCAGGCTACTTCTGGTGACTGACGGCTGCTTGCAATTTGGTAGTTCAAATCTCACCAGGCTCAAGGTTGACTCAGCCTTCCATCTTTCCGAGGTCAGTAAAATGAGAACCCGGATTGTTGGGGGCAATATGCTGATTCTGTAAACTGCTTGGAGAGGGCTGTAAAGAACTGTAAATCTACATGCTATTGCTAGTATAATGCTTAGCTTTGTTAATTATTAAATCATTACCTATTGGTTTTGATCACTTTTACATACGGCACTAACCTTGGGTTACTTTGAAATTTTTACTCAGTTTTACATAGCTTGTAAGTCTCCTTTCTATCTGTTTACTTTTTTTCTGCTTTTTCTTTGTCTGGATTGTGCTTCTATACATCTATTAACATTTTTAAAAGAAAAAAAGAAAATATAATTTCCATACATTCATATTACAGAAATTGAAAAATTGACAAGTTGATTTACAAATAAGTTACTTGAATCTGATTCAGCAGAAAAACATCTCAATATTTCTGTATAAAATTAAATGCACTACAGACAGAATCAGAAATATAATAACTTTTTGACTATTCTTGCACATTAAGAGTCATGTAAGAAAAAATGTCATTCCAGTTTGAGGTACCTACTTTAAACCAATGTGGCTTAAGTGCGGTTAGACATACCCATCAGATGTGAAAAGTATTAACAATTGAAAAGTAAAATTGCCTTCAATTTGAACTTTAAGCCTGGCAATCATATGAATGGATAGCATGCATGCATTTTTCTAACACTCGTTGTTGACTCTACTATTAGAGAGAAAATGAAAGAAATGCTTTGGCCGTGGGTGTTTGAGAACAGTTTTAATATTATATATTTAATAGTAGCTAGAAGCTGCTCAGAGACTGAGAATAAGAAGGAGATTGTATTCTCTGCTCATTTTCCAATAAAGACCACAACAGTAACTGAGGCAGTTTCAGTTCCTAAATCACATTTGAACTCATACTAAAACAGCTCTACAAATTCATGATTATCCAGAACTGAACCATTATTACCTTTTATTCAAGATGTTATAGATTGCTCAGTAGCACCCAGAGTAAGTTTTGTCTGGCAGAGTTCCCTCTTTTGAGGGGTTCCTTCAGTACTGACTTATGCAACAATGCATTCATCACTGCACCTGATACAGTCAATCTTTCCTGGCTAACATAAATCTGTCATCAAGAACAGGGTCAGGCAACAAAACATTGGCCTTATAATAAAACAGCTTCTCCCTGCCCTCAGGCCATAACAACAGACAGCCAACCCACAGAATTAGGCCAGATATGAAATCTGGCGCCTAAGGCAACACCAAAGCACTTACCAATTAAGTACTTAAATGCTGCCATTGGGTTATATTAGATTTGGGCACCTTGGTCACTATGGAGAAATTAATAAATCATCTAGCTATGGTAGAAAAATATTTCATGGTATATGAAAGAAAAGACCGTTTTGTTACCATATTTTCTCACTATAAGGATGCCTTAGTACAGAATCTCAAACTCACAGCTCAAAACTGCCCAGCAATGCTCCAGGCCTCCGTTCACAATTATGAGCAAGCAGGGCCACAGGAAACACTCAGTGAAAAAGCAAGGCCTATTATCTTGCCCTGAACCAGTAAGTTTTCTTAGCTGTGCTCCACATTATTGCATGCTTAGCTCCACATTGCCGAGAACACGAACCTGCTGTCATGGTCTGTGGCAATCACTGCTTCCAAGACTAAATCAGGTTCTTTGGCAGCAGTGAGGAGAGGACTGGCCAAAAAAAAAAAAGATAGGTTAGGAGGCTGGGGCTGCCCAAGGAAGAAAGAAAAGAAGAAAGCAGTTGAGGAGATCCTGGCTGCCCAACCGTCAATGTCTTTCTTCTGGAAAAATCAGGAAAACATGCAACGTTGCGTGCACTGAGATACATTTACTAGATTATATAAATCTATGAATAAGAGCAGGAATGCGGTGGCTCAGTGGCTAGGATGCTGAGTTTGTCGATCAGAAGATTGGCAGTTCAGTGGTTCGAATCCCTAGCGCCGCATAACGGGGTGAGCTCCCGTTACTTGTCACAGGTTCTGCTAATGTAGCAGTTCTAAAGAACGTAAAAATGCAAGTAGAAAAATGGAGACCACTTTGGTGGGTAACAGTGCTCCGTGCGCCTTCAGGATTTAGTCATGCCAGCCACATGACCATAGAGAACGTCTTCGGACAGTGTTGGCTCTTCGGCTTAGAAACGGAGATAAGCACCACCCCTAAAACCAGAAAACGGCTATCACCCATGTGCAGGGGAACCTTTACCTTTCCATTATGAATATGAACCCTAAATAACTCCCAAATTAGTAACCTGATTAATTAAAAATACACCACCAACAAAGTGGATCAGGTTTCACAGCATTATTTTACAAGGAACACTGTTTCCCAGAAAAGACTTTGTACTTAATAGATTTATGTTTAATGATATATCCTGCTACTTTTCATTATCGTCACTTCTTACGACTTCTATATAATTTAAAAAAGGTTTTCAATCTTGTGATCCTCAGGCTTATGAATATGCTGCACTAATGACAATTTACGTTTGGAACTCTTACCTTAATATATAATCAATCACCTTGCTGACAAACTCTCTGTTAAATATAATCTAGCACTGCCTGGCAATGGGTTGGTCTATTTAAATGCCAAAATTCCCATCACTGCTGGAGTACCATGCAAAGTGTATGAAGTTGGAAAGAACCTTAGGAACAATACTGCTTTTCTACTGCACAATCAGGTTTTCAACAGGATCAGTGCTTCTAACGCTAGAACGTATCATTCACAACATTGCAGAATCAATTAAGCTCTTTCAGAAAATCTTTCAGAAATTAAATCTTTCAGAAAAGGCCATCTAACTAGTCCTCCACACTTAAAAACAGAAAAACTGATGTCACGCTGAAATTTAACCTGGAATTGATCTGATGAAGATGAAGACAACCAAATTCCACATGTTTTCATGAACTCCACGTCAATACTGTACTACCATAATCAAAAGCAAAATCTAAATGGAAGTTGTGTTGTCCTGTACATGGTTTGATAAATCTGAACGCTCCAATAGTTGTAATGAAAACCATGATATCAAGCCACATACACCAACAGCAATGCAGATGTTGCAGTCTTCCAACGCCACATTGTTGAAGTTGTTCAGTGCCACCTCTGAAACTCTTCAATTATTTTGTCACAGATGCATTTTGAGCAGTACACTAGCAACCCCCTGACTATAATCATGGTTGTAACAATACAACCAAATGTTGTACTGTAGTATTCCCAATAGAAACATGATTAATGTTCTAAAGAATTAGGTATAATGACTGTCATGGCCAACCCAAACTGGAAGACTCTGAAATCAGGAAATCTGCTCTGAATATATCAAAGCAAACTTCCTGATTTCAACTTCAGATGATAATAAACTATTGAGGTTGGCCTCAGCAGCAATAATCAAGAGCAGCTCCACTCACAACCAGGATGTTGGTTGACTGCCCAACCCTCAAGCATAACATGCTATATATATATATATATGAGCCAAGCAAAAGTACTCTATGTACCTCTCTACCTGATAACGGCATTCCTAGCTTTGATTGACTCTCACCTGGCAGAGACTCTAGTTAAGAGTCAGCATTAGCTGACTCTTAATTGGGTACCATCGTTCTACCGTATTTCCATGTTCCTAAAGCCCTGAATCTCCTGCCTCTCAACATTTCGGTTGCTCTGAACCTGGGCTAGTTGACAATCTTTGGATCATGACCTGGCAACACTGTTGCTATTTGGAACTTGTTTTAAAACAATCTCATGTATGATTGAGATTTTGTTGAGGTGCACTTACACTTACATATGAATTCTGCTTACTATTATTGTACTTTAACCAGAAATAAAGCCTGAATATAACAGTAAGTATGTCAACTGAAACTGATAAAATACTTTTTAGCTGTAATTGTCAAAGTGACATTGAAAAGCAAAGAGATCATAACTATATAGTTAAACTATAAGTCTCACCATTAAAAAAGACTGGATTACAATGTCAACAAAAAAAGATGCAAAGACTTTATCCCTAAATCAGTCAAATAAGCCATTATTAGCATTTCAGCCTCAAGCCTATAGGCCCCGTGATGGCGAAAGTGGCACGCGAAGCCATGTCACCTGGCACGCACAGCCTTGCCGGTTTGTCTTCCGGGCTTCTTGCACATGCGCATGTGAAGATCAGCTGTCTTTCACACATGTGGCAGTGCCGAAAACTGATGTGCGCATGCATGCTGGTCAGCTGATTGCCAGGTGTGCATGCATGCCAGAACCCGAAAGTTCAGCTTTTCCGGAGTGCGGCCCCAATGAGCGCATGGGTGCAACATTTCCATGCGACCTTTTCTGCAGTCAGTGCCGAAAAGGTTCGCCATCACTGTTATTATAGGCAGTCATCACTTAACTATTATCGTAATTGGGACTGGAATTTCAATTGTTAAGCAATGCAGTTCATTAGGTGAAATATCAGGAGTCCACATTGTTTAGCCAGAGTAGTTCCAATAGTTCTAATTGTGGTTATTAGGACAGGAGGCTTCAGCGACTGATGGAAGACAAGCCCAGCATGCAGAGACCTGACTTCTAGGCCAATGTTTCCCAAACTTTTCCCTTCGTTACCCAAAACCACTTACCAGAAAGTCCATTTTACCCAAAGTAAAACACTTTATTAATTTAAATATCCATGTTGTGATTGGTAATGGATTGTTACCAATGAAAAACCACTGTTATCCAAATTGGGGTACCAAAAGTTCATTTTTCAAGAAGCAACTGGACTGTCTGGTTTTTCTTTGAAGACTTTCACTTCTTATCCAACTAGCTTCTTCTGGATAGTGGGGAATGGAAGGATTTATACTCCTTGCAGACATCTGGTCATTTTCATTCTTTTTATTGAGCCATTAAGGCAGGGGTGTCAAACTGACGACCCACGGGTGAGATACATCACGTGCATGCCACGCCCACGCCCACCCAGCCACACAAAGGAGAAAAACATCACAAAACATCATGTGAAGACATGACGCAGCAAATTTGACACCTGTTCCACCTGACCCTGTCATCAGGGTCACTGGAGTGGTGCAAATGGGCGTGGCGCTTTCTTGGAACTTGGAACTATTTAAAGGACTGTGTTGTAGACTGGAGATAGATTATATCATATTGCTCCCCTTCTGTTGAGAGGGCTGCTCAATTTTAACATAGATGGCTTCTTTGACACACACCCTTTCAAACCAGCAGTCTTCTCTGTCCATAATGTGGACTTTGCTGTCTTCAAAAGAGTGGCCTTTGTCTTTTAAATGCAGATGGACTGCTGAATCTAGTCCTGATGGATTTGTTCCATGTTGTGCCATGTGTTTATGAAGTGGATGTTTTGTTTTCCCAATGTACAGATCTGCATATGGCTCACTGCATTCTACTGCATATACCACTTTACTAAAGTTTGTGTCTGGGTGTTTTATCCTTGGGGTGGATTCAAATGACCAGAATGCAAATGACCAGAATACAAATGACCAGCTGTCTGCAAGGAGTATAAATCCTTCCATTCCCCACCATCCGGTCAGAGCTAAAGAACTTTCTTGGGTAAGAAGCGAAACAACTTCAAAGAAAAAACTGAAAGTCCATTTGCCTCTTGAAAAAACACCTCTGGGGCAACTATGACCTGGATGACTGAGAATCTCCATAGACAATTTGGGGTAATTTATCCAGGTTTTTTTTCCTGCTTGCTTTTGTCCCAGCCTTTCTCCTGCAGAGCTCACAAGGAGCCAGCAGCTTCCAACGCACTGAAGCCTACAGACTTGTTCTCCAGCAATGCTTCTGGTGCACGTTTTGCAGCTCACACTGGAAGCTGCTGGCCCATCACATTGCTTCACAGGGGGAAGCCTGAGCCAATGGCAATTGGTTCAGAAAATCTAATATTAGTATTTTAGCTGTGGTTATGGTTTAGTAATAAAATAACCATTCTGTGCACCTGATAAAATGAATTGCAGGTGAATTTGTACCTTTTATAAAATGTGTTAGTCAGAAAAGGCATTAGCACACTAACATTGCTGTCCCATTCACATTAACTTGAATAAACTTCAGGACAGAGATTCATCCAGAGAAATAGCAGTGCATATTAATGGCCTTTTCTTTCAGACTGGTTTTGCAGTCACTGACAAACTTATTCAGAATAAAAACCTCAAATATGATTTTTTTTTAAACAAAACCATAAGTGGGCAAATTCTCTTCCTTCCCACATTTTCAAATTCTGAAAAATCATTCCAAGTCTAAAAATATATTGAAAGAAGTTGTTCTATGGTATTTGCATTTTACTTAGTTTCACTTTTTCTTTTTAAAATATGTCAAAACATTAAAACAAAAACATGTTTTAATTAAATAAAACATGTTTTTGTGATCATTAATTATATAATTTTAATTACTCTAAAAATGTCAAAGGAATGATTTCATAAATATCAGCTAAATTTCTGAATTTAAGTGAATCTTTCTGAATCTTTTGTTTAAGAGAGAAATACTGTATGTTTAATACTTCCTCTTTTATTACTTGAATAGTTTATAATCTGTGATAGGCCATGTAGCTCCTTCCTCTTTCCTTCTACTTGTTCCATTCCTCAAATTTATGTACACTGAAAATTTCATACAGACTTTCCAGATTTCATTAGGTCCAGTTATATCATCTCTATCTGAACTCCTTTTGTCTCGTTATCTGTCATTAAAACATTTATTGGGTGTTTTTTTCTTTTTTGTGAATTTAAGCAGGACAAGTTGCCAGGGCATGGACTAATTTCATTTTACCAACTCATTTCAGTATACCTGATACCAAATATTCTTCTTTATGGTTGTTAAAATAAGATTTTAAAATTTCAGCTTCTAAAAACATTATTTGTATTCCAGTAATTAAGTCCTTTTTGGACACTTGAAATGATAACTAATCTCACCGGCTCAAGATTGACTCAGCCTTCCATCCTTCCGAGGTCAGTAAAACGAGGACCCGGAGGGCTGTAAAGCACTGTGAAGCAGTATATAAGTATAAGTGCTATTGCCTAATAGCTATTGCTACACATTTATAATAAAATTAAAGGAGGAAGTCACTGAAAACCACACAGGTCACTTCTGGCCATAACTTGCCCTTTCCCTCCTTCATTATTAAAGAGTCTCAGCAGCAAAATATAAATATAGCAAAACTCAATGGCACTATAATGTAAAAGACTTAATCCTGATTATTTTAACAGATTGGTTTTATACAGGTAGTCAGTCCTTGGCTTACAAGAAGTTCATTTAGTGACCCGAGAATTACAACAGCATTGAAAAAAAGTGACTTATACCCATTTTTCACACTCATCTTTGCAGCATCCCCATGGTCACATGATCAACATTCAGATGCTTGGCATATTTATGACGGTTGCAGTGTCCCAGGGTCATGTGATCCTTTTTGTGACTTCCTGACAACCAAAGTCAACGGGGAATCCAGATTCATTTAACAACCATGTTACTAATTTTAACAAATGCAATGATTCACTTAACTGCGGCAAGAAAAGTTGTAAAATGGAGCAATGTTTTCAATCCATTGTTTGAGCAATCTGCAATTCAACATGTATTTGGCATTCAAACTGACACATCAAAACATACAAATAAAATAATGTCTTCTATCTTTATGCAAATTTACCATCACCTGTATTTCACACTGAGAAAATTCTAAGACTTAACATGAACACACTCCGGAAAAACAAATAGAACCAGAAGCAGAAGTGGAGTATATTACCCAAGATCATAGTCAATTAATGTATGAGAACTTCAAAAACACTTCATCAAAACTGCAAATCTGTGGTTACTGACTCAATTAAACATTCTAACGCTGAGAAGATCCACACTTTATATGGCAACTAAGTTTGCTGTAAGCATAACATTGTTACTGTTACAAAGGATGCATCTGAAAAAATACACAAACAACATAGGACAAGCCTGAACCAAAATACTTCGGTGGCAGCTGTAGAAACAGATTCAAATCCCAATTTACTGAATGTGCCTTCTAATCATTGCCTTATGGGCAACTGAAACAACAGTGCTTCCAACATTGACAGTACATACAGAGCTGCAGGTCTCAGCAGTCAGGCACAAGTTTTACCAATCTCTTTAAAGAAAAGTTGAATTATTATCAGATTCATATATTTTTAATTGTAATCCCACTACTACTTAATACGTTTTATGTTTACTTTTCTTTCAAAGGATGCAGATGGCAAGAAAGGCTTGCCTTGACAGGAATGAATTACCAGGAAAACATTACAACTTTACGCAGGAGTACATAGACTTCATAGGCCCTCTGGGCATTATCCAATGAAAGGCCTGGATCCACATGTTTAGGTTATTTTACTTATTTCCAGGGGCATTGCAGATAATTCTACCTCTTTAAACTGAGTCATAAAAAAAGTGGACATTTCTTCAATATTCTAAAGCTGCTGAGTTTCCCTAATGTGATATTTTCCAGATATGTTGTGACCATGCACACTATTTACATCAATTGCATAAATTATTCTTTTTGCTTTTTTTTTGCAGGGAACAAAAAGGAATGTCTCTAAATTAATAGACTCTGCATTCGATTAATAAAATGTCTTCAGAAAGGTATATTCACCTCAGTTTCTCTTGTTACTTACTACTTAGGCTGATACAGTGGCACGTAGTCTTATGAAAGTAGGTGCATTAATATATTATCTAAAGGGCTAGACCTGTATAGTCAACAATACATTTGCAAAATATAAACTGAAGAGCCGGTTGTAATCACCAAAAACTTTTATGATAAAGAAAGTTATTTATTCAAACAGACTACAATTGTAAAATGTTGATTACAATTTCTAAAAATATGTATATATTATATTTTTCTAATCAAAACTAAGAGTTTTGTACATTAATAAAGGGAATAGAGCACCAGTGGTGTTCTGAAAAGATCAATCAACAATGTAATACACAAGTCAACTAAACAAAATTAATAGATCAGATCATATACTATCATAAACTCTTGATCTGCCAGGAGTAAGAACGTCAATAAATCACATTACACTAAACTAATGGACTTTTACAACATCAGAATTAGCCAAAAACTGCATCAAGCCACACACATTTTCAAAACTGTGGTTATATGTTTTGGAGTGGAAAAGATTCCAACAGTTCAAAATACAAATGTGAAGTTTTACAGCTGTAACTTTCATAGTTATACATTTTTGTCCCTTCAGCATTTAAAGTCAATGTTAGGAATTAATATTGTTTTTGAAATGACCCTTTTCTGTAACAGGATTACAGGTACTGTACTCTATTTCAAGTTCATGACTACGCCATATAAGGAAGTTAAATTTAATTGCCATCTATTTTATTGAATATTGTTGGATGACAAAGTAATCTTTGCTCAGATCATGCTATCAGATGTATATATTATATACACATCTTATATATTTTACTCTGACAAAGCTAACTGGAGTGGGGAAAAACTTATTTTTCCATCCATATAAACTATAGAAATAAAAACACGTGTTTACAAGACAAAACATACTTTACTTAGAGTTATCAGAATTATATAGTTTACAGTTGTGCTCAACTCACTTTTGATGAAATATTCAATTCTTGCCTAATCAACATTAAGTAATTCTACAAGTGGGATATTTTAATTGCATACAATTTTTTAAAAGGTTTTTGTTTTACGAAAACTTTTATAAATCTTTTTAAACTACCCTTCATATGTTTCCTGATTGCCTAATTATTCTCAAATTTAAAATATCTAGTCCAAACAGCAAGAAATATAGTATGGACAAATTCCATATTATATCGTTTAGGTTGCTATTATAGATTTGGTGTATGAACTACAACTTTCATAGACTCTTGAAAAGTTTTCGAGTAGTTTAACGGGGGGGGGGAGAAAGGGGACTATTTAATCAGAATTGAAAATAGCTATCGAATATCTTCAAAAACTGCAGACCTTGAAAGAGGAACTACAACTCTCCTAAGCAATCCACCAGGCCTTTCCAGCTTACTCCTTAGCAACCAAATAGAGGAGGAAATCGACCTTCCCTGTCCCAACAACTCTTTTAACTTTTCTAACCTACAAGAGCAAAAAGAATTTCAACTCTTAATATCAACAGATGCGAGGAAAAGTTACCATTTCAGAAATAAGTTTCAACCTGAATCACGAATGCATAAACCAAGCATTGCAATACACCACCTCCTTCCACTGTGGAACAAAGAAATTCCTGTTTGAGAAGTTTAGAGCCCCGTTCCGACTCCCCCTCCTCCCCAAACATCAAATCCGCTTTCTTTCACTTTACTTCGGCCACGGAAAAAGTAGCGAGACAAGAGACGCCTATTGCAACTTTTCGTAGGATTAGGGGAGTGAAACTCCAGTACTTGCGTTGTAAAATCAATTTACGTGAGGATCTCCGGAGGGGGGGGGAGAGAGAGAGAGAGAGAGAGAGAGAAGAAAAGTACTTTCCCCTCCCGCCTCCCGCGCAAAGCAATTTTCCTAGAAACATTCAACAACCCAACAACCCCACATACAAATTTCGGCTTTTTCATTTGACGATTCGCCCACCTTACACTTCGGCCGTCCAGGTTTCCTCCATCTACCAGCGGATTCCCTTTCAACCACTCCGCGATGCTTTAAAAATCCAAATCAAGTTTTGTTTGTTTTTTTTCTCCTCTCGAGTTAAAAACAAGGGGGGAGAGAGAGAGAGAGAAGCCGAGGAGGAAAAGGCCAACCTCGGCGAGGGCAGCGGCGGGACACGGCCGAAAAGAGGCCAACAGAGAAGCGGGGCTGGAGGGGAGGAGGAGGAGGAGAGGTTTTTGTTTTTTTTTTCCTTCCCCTTTTCCCTTCCCTGCCGTTTCACTTTTCCAAAGGAAGGGAAGGAGGTCTCGGTGGGTCTCGGCGTCTTCGCCCTCTTTTCCGCTCTGACAAATACGTGGTTTCAGGTGCTTTTCACACACACACACACACACACACCGCCCAAGTCCCGGCTTTAGAGTCACTTCCTGCCCTCTCGAAGGGGGCGGCGGCGGCTAAGAGCAACAGCGGGGCCGCAGTCCCTGCGCAGCAGCCTGGCTTGGTTCTTCTTCCGAAGCGGGAGGGCCGATCCCTCTCAAACTACCCCTCCACCACCACCACCTCCGGCTTCTTCTGCGTCCGCTTCGTAGGCCGGGGCCCCGGATGCCGTAGCAGAAGAAGAAGCAGCAGCAGCGCCTGCCGCAGCCCCCCCGTTAACGCCGCCGTCGCTGCTCCTGCCCGAGCCGCCGCCGCCGCCGCCGCACGCGGTGTTGGGGAGGGAGGGAGGGAGAAAGAGCTGCGCTCCCAGTGAGCTTTCCCCGCTTCCCTTTCTTCCTTTTTCCCTCGCTCGCTGTTCAGCCTTTCTCTCCTTCGTGCGGCCGACTCCTCCTCTCCACACTTCCCCCTTCCTTCCTCTCGCCTTTCCCGCCCCCCTTTCTCTCTCTCTCGCTCGCTCGCTCGCTCGGCAGCTTCCCTCCGTGGGCGCCCGCCGGCGACTCGCTCCAGCGTCTCCGCCGCGTTCCCCAGGGAGAAGGGCGGCGGCGGGAGAGCCAGCAGGCAACAGCGAGGGAGGGCGCTCGCGGCCCACGAGGGCGGCGGGAACGGTGCTGCTGCTGCTGCTGTTGTTACTACTACGATTACCACCGCCGGGGAGGGGGGGAGGAGGAGGGGGGAGAGAGAGAGAGAGAGAAAGAGAGAGAGAGAAACCGCAGCGCCGCCCAGACAGCCAAGCGTGACTGAATGATACTCTCCTCCTACTCCCCCGCCGGAGCAGTGCCAGTTCCTCCTCTCCTCCCCCCCCCCACCTCAGACTTTCAGCCTCGGAGCCAGACAACAAGTCTAGAACCAAGGCAAGCGCGACTTAGCCAATCCGGAGAGAGGAGCCGCTAGCAACAGCCAATGGCCCTGCTCGGAAGGGCGGCCGCGAAGGGAAGAAGATCATGTTAGGATGTGTAGGGAAGAAAATAAGAAGAAGAGAGAAAAAAGCGGCGGGGGCTGGAGGAGAGAAAGAGGTGGTGGGGTAGAGAGTTCCAACCGCCGAGGAGGATCTCAGGCTTGGCGTGGAGTGTTTTCTGCCAGGGGAATATGAGAAAAGGTTGAAGGCGAGATTAGATTTGGGGGGGGGGAGTCGTGGGCCTTCAAAAGCGATTACGGAAAATAAAACGGCATGGGAAAGGAAGGAGCAGGTTGAGTGAATTTACGAAGAGTAAGGAGGGGTACTAATCTTTGAGTTACTATTGAGGAGCTGTGAGGAAGAGGGTATCCCAGAGGTGGAAAACACAGTTTTGTCAGGAACAGTTTTGCCAAGATCGCCTATTGTTAATGTAACAGCGACTTGGCCCTATGCAGTATTAGGGAAGTTATGTAAAATAGCGTTTGAAGCAGCCTTTTCCAACTTAATCCTCTTCAGAGGTCTGATTTATCTGATCAAAATGCCAGTAGACCATAATAAGATGGTATGGAAAGGCGTTCCTGGGCCAGCCAGGAGGATTTCTGCATGCAAACATATCTACTAATATAAGCTCCCACCCCACCCATAATAGTCAACAATGTGCAAAGAGTGGAACAAAAGGCAAATACTGGAGGGGTTGTGGTTTCGTCTGCTGCTTGTACCCTGCAGATGGGGCTTTTCTTGTTTACATGGCCCTGTTTCTGGAATGCCATGGACCAGTGCTGGTCCACAGACTGGGGCTTGGGTTCCCCTGTTTTAACTAGCTAATTTTCTCAGAGATAGCAAGAAAGACTTTTGCCTAAATTGTCAATCAGCATCAACAATAGCACCAGACTAGAAACCAGGAGATTGTGAGTTCAAGTCCTACCTTTGCCATGAAAACCAACTGTGTGTGACTTTGGGCCAGTCATTCTCTCAGCCCAACCCACCTCACGGGGTTATTGTTGTGGGGAAAGAGGAGGAGAAGGATGGACCAGATACGTTCACTTTAGGTCCAAGCAAACTCCAGTCTGGAAACAATCTTGAAGCCAGATTAGAAGCAAGAAAGTCAACCATAGGTAATTTGAGATGGTAGGAGAAATGTGAAATAAACTTGATATTATTCAGTGGATTAAAGAGCATGTACAATACTGAAGGAAGCTGAAGATCTTTAGACAACAAGCAGGTGGCAGCTGTGGCTGGGGGAAGGGCATAGATTTGCCTAGTGCATAGATTTGTCTAGTGTGTGAATTGTGCCCTTTCCTTGACCAGAACACCTTGCTCATGGTTATTCATGCTTTGGTCACCTCCCATTTGGATTACTACAATGTGCTCTACATGAGGCTGCCTTTGAAGACCACCCAGAAAGTTCAACTGATCCAGAATGTAGTAATATGCAAAGTACATAGGTTTCCCATGTAACACCTCAGTTGCACGAATTGAACTGAATTCCAGTTTCTTTCTGGTTGCAATTCAGTCTTATCTGCAGGATTGCCTTTTTAAGGGACATCTACCCATCCTACCAGATCAGATAGGGTGGGCACTCTCCTAGTCTGTTCCCCTAAATGTTGCCATTTGATGGAAGCTAGGAAGTCTGTCTAAAGTTCAGCAGGCCTCCACCCACCTAGCCTTCCATAAAGTTTTGAAGGCCTGGCTTTTCCTGCTTGGACTGAAGAGGAAATAACTCTACAAGAAATTAGGTAGCTGAGTATCGAAGTGCTACATGTGGTTCTCAACTTACATTCAAAATTACAAAGACCGAAAAAGGGTGATTTATGAATCGGATCCAAAGTTAATGCCAGTTGAGCCTCCTCTGCTTGCATGATTGAATTTCAGGTACTCCGCAACACAGCGCACTTACAACCATTTGCAGTGTCCCATGCAAAATTGACAGAAATATGAAAAATAAGAGATAACTTTGGTTCATAAAAGTAAAATTCCCAAGCAACCCAATTTTTATCTCGGCAGGGAGGGGGGGAAAACATTTACATTAAATTCTGAAGAAAATATATGGAATACAATTTTAGCATTTATTAAGCACAATTGCTTTACTATTGCATGGAATCTATTTTGTGTAATTTGGTCTGCTTGTTAAATTATATTTAGTGTATTTTTAAAAAGACATTTCTTTAGACCAGGCCTGCACAACATGTAGAAGGCAAAGGCCACATTAGTAAAATTGCAGGACAATGCAATACCTGGTGTACTTTCAATAATCTGACAACTAGAAGAGCATCAACAATGCTGGAGCTGATGGTAACAAGTAAGGCTTGGGGGCACTCAGCAATGCATCCTTCAATGACAGCTCTGCTAAACTCATTATTAAAAAAGAAAAACGGCTGGCTGGCTGGCTGCATAAGGCTCCTTGGTGGGCTGCATGCAATCTGTGGGCTGAATGTAGTGGAGGCCTGCTTTAGACAATGATGGGTATGGTTATGCTCTGGAGTTAGTGGCAAAGCTACCGGTACTTGACATGATTGACCTCAAGTGGCCTTTCTCTATTTCCCACTTGGTTTATTGAGGGAGTCTAGGAGATCAAATAGAGGGACACAGTGGCTCAGTGGCTAAGACGCTGAGCTTGTCAATCAGAAAGGTCGGCAGTATGGTGGTTTGAATCCCTAGTGCCGCATAATGAAGTGAGCTCCGGTTACTTGTCCCAGCTTCTGCCAACCTAGCAGTTCGAAAGCATGTAAAAATGCAAGTAGAAAAAGAGGAACCACCTTTGATGGGAAGGTAACAGCATTCCACACGCCTTTGGCATTTAGTTATGCCGGCCACATGACCACGGAGACATTTTCGGACAGCGCTGGCTCTTCGGCTTTGAAACAGAGATGAGCACCGCCCCCTAGAGTCAAGAACGACTAGCACATATGAGTGAGGGGAACCTTTACCTTTACTTTTTAGGAGATCAAAAGAGAGACTTTGATCATTGTTGGAGGAACACAAAGAGTGAATTTTACTGGCACAGCAAAGAACCTGTACCATGGTGGAAAGGGTGGCAAAGCATCAATATACCTCTGCCTTTCCAATGGTGAGTTGCCACCCAGCAGCACTATTTAAGGTGGTCTGTTCTGTGTTGAAGGAGGATAGGCAGAAACAACTGTCATCAGGCCACCATGACATGTTTGCATGAATTTTGTCTACAAATCTGCCTACATGGGCACAATATAACATTATATTTCAGGTAATGTCTTGCAACGTGATCTGGAAATCATTCCAGCCTATGCAGTCTGATGAAGTAGTTAAGTACAGGTAGTCCTTGACTTATGACCGGTTGCTAATGACCTTTCAAAGTTACGATAAATATTCCCAGGGCTACTTATGACTTGGATTTGAAGTTGTGATGCCCGCTCCCATGCTTATTGGACTGCATTTGGGGCACTTGGTAACCAGCCTCCATTTAAAGGTATTTTTGGCATTCCACAGTCATGTATCATTTTTTCTGGAAACTAGCATTTACTTCCAGTTTCCAGTAAAAAAAATTCATTATGGAAATTGGATTTGCTTAAAGATCACTACATTAGCTTAGCAACCATGGTGATTCACTTAATGACCACTGCCGAAAGGTCATAAAATTGGCACAATCATGAGGTGACCTGCTTAATTATTGTACTAGCTTATGGCCATAATTCTGGGCTCACTTTTGTTCATATGTCGAGAACTACCTATTGTAACATTGTAAGCCACCCAAAGTGGCCTCAATCCACAAGATGGACATGATATAAATTTAATAAACAAACAAACAAACATGAGATCTATCACTTCTGACTTGAATCTGTGCCTTTTCTTGCTCCTTCATTAGTTGGAGTGATGGGAGCAAAATAACTGGAACTGGGATGCTGATTAAAGCCTCTTTGGAAGAGAGGGTTGAGTCAGAAGCCTTATAGAAGGCAGTGGTATAGTGTCGTCTGAAGAGGCTTACGTTGGATCAAGTGAATAGAATAGAATAGAATAGAATAGAATAGAATAGAATAGAATAGAATAGAATAGAATAACAGAGTTGGAAGGAATTTTTCAGGGCTTTTTTCGACTGCGCATGTGCGGGAGGCAGCGAACCTGGTAACTTCCAGCCCAGCCCTGGCCCGTTGGGTCTGTTTTTCACCATCCACAGTCTCCGGAGGCTTTCCTGAAGCCTGGGGAGGGCAAAAATGGCCTCCCCTCGCCCTCTGGAAGGCCAAAAATCAGCTGGCCAGTGCACGCATGCACTCCGGAGCTGACATAGGGCAACGCTCCGCGTGCCCTCAGGTACGGCTCCGGATGCTACCTGTGCCAGGCGTGCCATAGGTTCGCCATCACAGCCATATACAATAGTTTTTCTTCTTCACTCCGCTAAAGCTACAGCAGCAGTCCAGGAAAATTTTTGGGGAGTTGAAGTCTACCCATCTTGAAACTGTTAAGCTTGAGAAACACGGCACTAAAGAACTGGAAGTGTAGCAGAGAAAAAACTTAATAACCATCTACCCCAGCCTGGGGTTGGCTGTGGTTTTTGAGTGGAGTTACAGCTGGTTGAGCTTCACATCTGGCTGAAGAACAATGCAATAGGTGGGAGGGATAAATATCGTATCGAAGATTAGGAAGGGGATAAAACAGTGTCGACAGGAGAGATTTTTGGCCGTGTATGTGTCAGGTGTATTTATTGCTGTTCTTTGAGAAATAATCCAAATTCCTCCCCTTTTAATGAACAAAAAAAACCCAACCTTTGGATACACTACAAACGCTACCTTCTTCCCTGAACATCAAGAATCAGGACATCTTCTCCTACGCAATAATGGGTTCTGAATGCTCTTTTTCTCAGGAACCAGTCTGGCTTTTCATTACTTTATTAACGGTTTTAATCTACTTTATTGTATGGATGCATTCAATCCTTAAACTCAGGCATGAAAACATAGATAAAGGCCATCAATTACAGGTCTCCCCATATGGGTCAGTCTTGAAAGGGGAATCGTTGGATGCTGGGCTGTTACAGGAATCATACCATGGTGCGTGGGATGACCTGGTTATCAGCCGCTTCCCCAGTAGTTCCACTGGCTAATTGGAAGGAAGGAAGGAA
>JANHFT010010057.1:12030-29401 GCA_032467955.1 Pseudoxenodon macrops | reverse complement strand
CTCTCTCTCTCTCTCTCTCTCTCTCTCTCTCTCTCTCTCTCTCTCTCTCTCTCTCTCTCTCTCTCTCTCTCTCTTACACATACAAAAAATAATTGCAAAACCTGGAATGCTGCCATTTTTGGTTTTAATTAAAGCTTTTAGTTTGGGAGCTTTTAAAGTTTCAGTAGAGCAGATATTCTCACCAGATAAGTAAATTTCAAGTAGAAATGATAACATACCTCAATAATTTTAGATAGAACAAAGAAGCTTTGCCTCTTATAAATATATAACTTCCATTAAATGTATAATTCAAATGTCTGATAAAATTTCCTACCTTGTAGCATAAAGTCTAGCAATTTCAAGACAAAGAAGAAGAAAAAGCAAGTGTACACAAAATTTATGTTCTGTAAATTTTTGTATGAATGTTGCTTCTTCACCAAATGATTGTTGACACAAGGTTATACATTTGCTTTAAAATTTGAAATCCATGATTCTTGGGATATTACATGGTCTATACTACTCTACTTTCAACAAATATTGCAATCATGCCTTTGCAGTAAATATTCAATTGTAATTTTGCTCCACATGTAATGGAGAACATGGGCATTTTCTGTGTCTTAAGGCTTCTGGAATGACAACCACTCCCAAAATATGAGGATTTTCAAGATGATTCTTCCCGTAACACCAAAAATCTGGGTGTGTCTATAGAAGCATAAGATATGTGTGAACTTCATTTCAGTTTAGGTGAATATTTCTTGCTGCTGGCTTGTTTTATATATTTTAATATTTGTTTTATTTTAAATTATAGAAAATATATTTATAAGTTGAACATTGTCTGTAGATGGACAGCTTGTTAAATGATATATAAATGTTTTAAAATGAAATAAAAGACAAAGCAGTTTGGGTATGTATGTATGGAGACTTCTCTAGAGCTACACCTTTCACTTGGAGGTTGCATTATATAATTATATTATATATAATACAATATATGACAATTTACAACACAGCAATAAGATTGTTGTTTGGGCTGTCTCTATGTTGGAACCTGTCTCTATGTTGGGGAGTATTAGAACCTGGATCCCTGTATTCCTAATTTAGCACTTTAACCACTAAACTATACTGGCTCTCCAAGGGGCCATAAGGGATTTAAAAAAGAAAAAGAAATTGCACATGAGAATAAAGCAAAATTATTTTCTATCAGTTACATAATGTTTATTTTGGGGTAATGACAACATAGTATTTCAGCATTGATGTGAATCGAGAGGCTACAGCATATGGAATGATTTTAACTCTTTTAAATCTTAAATCTGTACACTATTCAACGTGTGCTTGATTTGCAATAGCAAACAAAACTTGTATTCATGCTTCTGGTGATGCTTTGTTTTAACAAAGAATTGGAATATTTTGCCCAATTCAGTTACTTAAACAGCAGGAAGAAAAAATGGCATATTACAATTTCTTTTGACATTATGCTGTAGTTTCTCCTATAATAAATTTTAGGTTGTATATTTTCCAGGACAGGAACTTGTATTGCATCTTGAACCTGTTATAGTAAACGCCATGTACTTGATAGCCCCAGACCTCCTTTGTGAATGGGATGACCATAAAATGAACAATTGCCAAAAGAATCTCCTATACTCTCTCAGTAACCATTTCTTCAGAAATATACATTAAAATCGAAAAAATTGTAAGTTTAAGTAGTTAAGTTTAAATAGTTATAATTTTTACTTGCTTTATGGAAAGATTTATTGACAATTGTCATGTATGAATGACTATATAAGAGTGATTATTCTGGAGGGAATGATAGAAAATGGATCCAGGTGTAATGTAATAGAATCAGTTCTTCCTACTGGGAAGCAAACCCAGAGAAAATAACCTTTTTATCTAGAAATTAAAGAAAGACGTATGTCTCTGGTGTCCTGAAGTTGACAGTCATCCCAGTTCTAACCGTAGGTATGGAAGAGAATATTTGTAGCTCAGGGTTGAATTGTGGATTCTTGGTGCTCTCTGAGTTTGGTTGTTTTCTTGTAGACATTTCATTACCAAACTAGATAACATCATCAGTGTCAAAAGGAGAAAAGTTCATGCTAAAAGTCCCTTGATGTCGTTTAGTGATGAAATGTCTTCAGGAAAGAAATCAACCTCAGAGAGCAACAAAGACCTCACATATGGTACCATTTGGAACGTAGCTGTAACTAGGAATGCAGGATTGACATTTTGACCAAACAGTCTTGAATACATCACATTCTTAAGGATACAACTCTTTAATTGTATAAGAATGCTGTCCTCACAAATGTAGAGAAGTGCAAGGCGGTATTGACCATCACTTCAAAATATTTTAAAACAGGAGACTAAACTTCCTGAAACACATTTGACTATGTATATTGTCAGTGTATTTTACATGAAGTGATAGCCTGAACAACTTCATTTGTTCAATGAGATAGGATTAAACTCTCCTTGCTATTTAAACCTTACAGGTTATTTTGCAAAAATCATAATGTTAATTATTTAGTTATTAGTCATTAACAGTCTTTTTTCAGCTAATAGCAAATAAAAGATTATAAAACCCCTCCCATGTTATATGAAGTGATGGAAAGGCCTGGTAGTTTTCAAATGCTAAAGATAATAGTTCTCAAATACAACAGCACCTAAGAAAGTTTTTCACTCAGGCATGTTTTATGAGACAAGAAAGAACAAAGGAAGAACTGTTCTTTTTTCAGAAGGGTGTAGCTAACGCTAAAGAAGCATTTGTTTTTCCAATGTGCTTATTATGGCTTTGGCTCACCTCTCCATGATAAAGGTATTGATTGTAATTCCACAGCACTTTTTTAGGTCCAATAATATGGATGATTCCTAGAACTACAAACTTACTTAGATATGTGCATACTGAGTAGTTTAAAAAAAAATTCTTTACAGATAAAAGGGATCCTGCTACTCAAGAGTTCCGAACCAGTTTGAAACCACTTTTGGCAACTGAGTTCCCATGAGATCAGCAGTATTAGAGAGCTGAGATTACTAATTTCTGGTTCAACTACTGTGTAATTAAAATTACTGCTGACCTAAGATTTGTTTTTAATGCTCTGCCTTCCTTTGCGTAGTGGCAAGAACTACTGCCTTATTCCTTTCCAGAGGTGAAATTCAGCAGGTTCTGACAGGTTCTGGAGAACCGGTAGTGGAAATTTTGAGTAATTTGCAGAATCAGCAAATACTACCTCTGGCTGGCCCCAGAGTGGGGTGGGAATGGAGATTTTGCAATATCCTTTCCCTGCAATGGGGAGGGAATGGAATGGAGATTTTGCAGTATCCTTCCCATTCCATGCCCACCAAGCCAGACCCACAGAACCGGTAGAGAAAGTTTTTGAATTTCACCCCTGCTTCTTTCCCCACCTTTTGAAGTTCAACTCCTATAAGGAAACTCTTCCTTTGATGGCTTTGCCTCTTCATCCCAAACTCAATAATTTTGCTGACTTTCCCTTTCCCTGCAGAATTTAGGAGCCAGAATGCAGCATTTCAGGCTGTTTTCTGATCTTTTCTTTCTTTTGGAATTCTGCAAGGATGATGGGATTTTTGTTGTTATAGGAACTGGGGGTAGAGTAGATACGGTTGTCAGCATATCAAGTGGGCAACAGGAAAAGCAATGATGGGTGGCTTTTATATTGCTGCTGAAGGTTTGGAGAGATGAAATAGTGGATACGTTATATTGCCCCTGGATAGGACAAAGAGTAAGTTCCAGACTGCTTACTGCTTTCTGTTGCGGCCAGGAAATCCCCTCACTTCCCAACAGCAATTTTCAATTCAATGAAAGTCAATTTGCTTTATACGTTATTTCAAAGCAGAAGAGAATTTGGGACAAATCCAAATAGGAAGTGTTGATATATTTGTTTATTTCCATGATCGCCAAGAGAAGGTATATGTCTATATTGTGTCTTTCTCTGGACAGTTCTCCCTCTGTTTACTCTGCAGTCTTTCTGGTTTTCTACATTTAAGTTAAACCCAAAAGAAGAATTCACAAGAGAACTTCTTCCATTGAACTTTTAAAATTTATTTATTTATCCAATTTATTGGCTGCCATTTCACCACAGGGTAAATAGAAGGGCTTATTCCATTCTTACAGGGAAATCCTGATTTTGAGAAATCACTGATGAATTTCTCCTTCTTCAAAAGAAATTCAGAGAATATATATATATCCAGCCAATTTCTTTGCTAAAACATTGGGGGAAGAAGAAAACCATCTGGGCCCACCCGATTTCCTTTGATCAATAAGGATATTGTGATTGACCATTTCATACTAGTCTGACTTCAATTGCTAAGCTACGGTGAATTCCCCAAAGCCTGCTCCTCTGGGAATTTGTCAGAGCTTAATTCAGGGTGTGGTGGGTGGTGAATGTTTACTTAGGACTGCTTACATAGCTCCTAATGACAGGTATACATCCTGACTTTCATTCCATATCAGGTACGCAGCTATGGGGGGGGGGGGAATCAGTCCTAGATACCCTGTTATATGACACCCAGTAAGATACGTCCAACTTTTCTTCCCTGCAATTGCTATGGAATCAAGATCTTGCTATAGTTAATTAAGAGATATGTGAATAGGGCTTTAAATGCAGTGATGCCACATGGGCACATGTTTTGTGTTTGGTATACATCAAACCATATTCTCAATCTCTGACATCATAAATAGTTTATAGGTTATTCATTGATGGTTTTCCTTAAGAGAATAGTAGAATTGGCTGAGGATCTTGTTAAACTTGCAAATCCTCAGATAATTCTTATTCTCTTAATACTTGCTCACAAATCCTACCATGTCCTTTCATATAATATTAGAGGGACAAACATTCTTTAGCATTAGGTATTAATAAGTACAGTATAACATTTATCATTGGAAATGAAACTTTCCTAGTAATCCTGTTGAGCATAACTTTTGAACTGAAATGTTTTAGGACACAGTAATAGTACCAGATTTTGTACTGAGTAATTTTGGCATTATTTATTAGAATAAATAGCAACTGTATGAAGCAGTTTAAATAAGGTTTGCACAAAAGAACTTCATGATGCCTTTTGCTCTTTATCAGAAGAGAAGCACTAAGTACAATTTTGTGTTTGTTATGGGGTATCTGTTAAGAAGTTATTTACCTGAAGGGGAAAATAATATGAGAACCACCCTTCACCCCTTGAGGAGAGACAAGCAGATAATAAGCAGACTTGTACTTCTTAGCTATAATTTGTTGTTAAAGAAAAGAGAAGATGTGTCATTCCTGAATTAAAAGATGATACTATCGCTTCTTGCTACTAGAAAATTATTAGCATGAGAGGTGAATGCATGTGTCTTTCTGTCTTTCTGTACGTGATATATATCTACACATTACACATACTATAAGAGAGCATGTGTAATTCACCATTTGTTTTATTGGATAATTTCTGAGAATTGATTGAAAACATGTATGATGCAATTGTAATTGATTTTCTAATAATTGTGTGGGAGAAATGATGCTTGGTACTCTGATCTTAATATTTGATATTTCCATTTGTACCAGTAATGATTTAAAGTATGCATTTTATGTCCGACAAAACTAAGAGCTATGTATAGCTTTATCATAGTTTTAATGTGCCACAATAAATTGCTCATGTTTTTGTCAAGAACAGTATAAATTACTCAAGCAAATACTGTAAAAGATAGCAGGGAATCTAGCATGCAATTACTGGGAAAGAAATTCTCTAGAAATCAGCTGCTGTTTTCAGTGAGAGATCCAAGGTCCTGTCCCAAAGTCCAAGCATGCAAACTTCAGTTTCTTACAGTTCAAAAAAGGAAAGCCAATTAACACAAATGGAGTATTTCTTTGGGCTGCTCACCTGACTAGAATTAATGGTTTCCTTAAGATTTCTATGGCACAGAGTTGAAAAGAATACACAACTTATCAAAATGATAAATCAGTCAACAATTCTCAAGAGTAATTAAATGATTTACCTAATTCAGCATATGAAATTAAAGTTGGAATCTCAGTTAGTAACCTTGTTAGGAGCAAATGTTAATAATGTTTGGCAATTGGAGCCGATGAATCCAGCCTTAGAAAGGAATGTTGCAGCTATCAGATAGCATATTTAATTGTAGAATTATATGCGGTGTCTGCAGGAGCACCAAAAAAGTCAAGCTGGCAGGGTGACTATGCCATCAAAGCCCCATCACTTTTTTACATGTGGCAACACATGAGAGAAAGGGAGGGGCCTTGATTCATGCCTTACCTTTTGAGAGCCACATGGCCTCTCCTGGAACTGAGAAGGAATGGTTAATCTTCCTGATCCTTTTAAAAACAGAAAATCTGACTGTACTTAGTTTTTGCTCTAGTGCTAGACAGAACATGTTTGTTTTTGGGTAACCAGAAAAGATGTACGTAAACCATTTTACATTAGCAAAACCAAAGGTTAATTCTCCATGATATACAACAACAACAACAACAACAACAACAATAATAATAATAATAATAATAATAATCAGTTGACTGAGTTTCATGTTTAATGAATAAAGTAAATAATTTATTGATATTGCTGTACCAGGAGATGGCAGAGTTGAAGACAAAGAACTGGAAAAAATCACGAAATATCGCAACCTGGCCATTGAAACTACAAGGCTATGGATGAAACATGTAACCGTGATACCCATTGTCATCGGGGCACTTGGTACCATGTCCAAGAATTTTACAAAACACATTAAGAAATTGCAGCTTCCTGCAATAACACCAGCGGAACTGCAAAAGACTGTGCTACTTGGAATATCATATATTTTAAGAAGGTACTTGGTTGATACCTAGGACGCTAGCAGCAACCAATATAAACCATTAGCACCAATCAATGTAGTTATGATGCTTTTTTGAATGTTCAGTTGACTGAGTTTCATGTTTAATGAATAAAGTAAATAATAATAATAATAATAATGTTCAATTGACTGCCTCTCAATGTTCAGTCAATGTTCAGTTGACTGAGTTTCATGTTTAATGAATAAAAGAAATAATAATAATAGTCCGCAAGCAAGAACTGGTGGGACCATAAAGTAGATAAATAGAAAACAAAGAAGCTAAAGTGTTCTGGGAATTCAAGACACCTGTCACATAACACCATAGACTTAACAATTGTCAATAAGAAAGACAAAAAAATCTGGATACAACTTGGGAGATAGCAGAAGAGAAGAGAAAGAACTGGAGAAAAATCACAAAATACAAAGACAAGCAAATAAAAATAGAACAATGATAGTACCAATAGTCCTAGGTGCCTTGCGTGCAGGGCCAAAACAAACTTGAACACTATTGGCATTGATACAATCCCCATTAGTCAATTACAAAAGGCAGTTTTGTTTGGAATAGCTTACATCCTGTTGACAATATCTTTGACACCATTAAACTACAACTGCCCATCTCAAGTCCTTGAGAAGGAGTTGATAGTTGGATTTTTAAAAATGCCAAATCCAGTCTAAACATTTGGCTGACTGTCCAACAAATCATAGTAGTAATAATCCAGAATTCCTAATTCCTTCCTAAAGAGAGAAAGTTGTAGAGACAGAAAATTGATGTACATTTCTTTGAGTTCTTGCACAAAAATATAAATATAATTAATGAAAGATGGAATAAAATGCAACTAATAGATACAATTTTAATCTAATAATTTTATGTACAGGTAATAATAATATAATATTATTAATAATACCGTACTTATTATTGAACTGGGATTCCACAGTCCAGGTACAACACTGGAATGATAACACAGATTCTTTCCCTTGAAAGAAATTTTTAGTTTGTAAGCTCTCATAGCACTGCCCTGCCTTCTTGTGCCAGGTGTGTGTCTTGTGGCCTATTGAGAGAAAGCTGGATAAACATAAATAACATAGTAAGAAATAGAAAATCATCACAAAGTAAAGTATAACATAACTCTATGTTAACCAAGCAGTTGTCAAATCCAATTTCATGATACTTTTCAAGTGTTGTAGGATCACAAGGCTCAGGGGAAAAAAGGCCTAATTATTGCATTTGCGTAAAAGACATACTTTTTTCCCTAATTATTTACCTTCAGATAATAGGGTCAGCTTACACTTGTAAGCTTGTGCTATAGTAATTCTTGGAAAATGTTTGCATTTTGGCTAATCTTCCCTAGAGTAGCAGCTTATCTTAAAAGAGATTTTCCTTTTTGGTAAACACAATATTGCAGTGGCATTCCACTTGAATATTTATACTGCTGGCAGCAGGTGGCAGTACCTATACCTTTAAAAGCTAATCAGGATTGGAGCAGACTAGTAACTTGAAGTGACAACTGTGAAGTAACAAATCTCTGACCTGCAGGCCAGACTTGGAAGATAAAAAAAAAAAAAACTGAAAAAAGGCAGTGGCAACCATTTCTATACCACTGCCACGAATTAACTTTTTACAAATTTCTGGGAAGGTCTTACCAAAAGAGTCTGGTTGACTCAGATATTTTCAGAAATAACCAGCTTTTTGAAAGTAGATGCTGTACAGGTTTAGTTTGTTTGTAAGTTTACATTGATGCATGACACTCTCAGTATGGTTACCACTGAAGTGATGTCAGAATTCCAATGTTGACCAGATTACATTTCCAGAAATCCCAGGTGGCCTGGGTTTTGGATGTGGTGAAAGATTGAAGGAGAGCACCTGTGGCACTCTCCATCAATTTGGAGACCAAGATAATTGGGAAGCAACATTGCACTCCCCTTTCCTCTGTTCTCCATCTCTTGAATGTCTTCTCTTTTTAGCAACATGAATGTGAACATGGAGTCAGAATCTGTCTCCTTTTTGTAATTGATGTGAGTTGCTTTGAGAGACAAAGTGTCTGGAAAAAAGAATAAAATCTACAGAACATAGGTTTAGAAACTACAATATATAAAAATGCCACTGCCATTCTCCAGATTTCATTAGGATACAAAATATGTCACCTCATACTGTATCTTGCCTGCCTTTTCCACAACCTGCAGCCTAAGAGAACTCTTAACTTGTCCTGCCTTCCAGCTCCTCAGTTATAACAGGTTGTGCTAATTTTTCAAAGGAACCAATTATTCAGGTTCTTCAGTGTTGGTAGTTTAAAATCATTTAATTGGTTTTAATGCATTAGAGGAGGAATTTCAAAGCTCTTTCAACTGAACATTTGGTAAACTTTAATCCTGCCTTTAATTCTCCTTTCCCAAGAATAGCCAAACTGTTCATTTTCTCTGTCTCTGATCATCTTGTCCTATTATGGAGTGATTACTATTAAGAAATATAATAAGGAAAATGTCACAGTGACACACTGGATTATCAATTATGGCTTTTCTGAAACAGTTATCCTCTGAATTTCACAAGGACTGGGAAGTTTGCATCCACTGCCTATGAGAGGAAGCCACCAGAAAAATCATTTTTCTTATTTTGTGTTCACTCGAACACGAAATAAGAGTGAAGTTCTAATTTATCCTCCTTAACCCTCTTTTTGACTACTGTTATTCAGAAGCAAATGCATACAGAGGCCAACAAAAGTTATATGATAAATTATAGCAGCCATTATTTAAACCTTTTCTGAAGATCTGCAATGAGAATCTAGGATGGCTGCAATTAATCGAGTAGGAAAAGTGTACTACAATACAGGGGTGGGGTCTAACATACCTCGCCACCGGTTCGCTGCCGCCCATGCCGCGTGGGCGCATGCATGCACAGTAGACCCCCCACAAAAAAATCTAAAGGCCAAAACAAGATGGCGACACATGCACAGTGCCGAAAACGTGGCTTATGCGCATGCGCAGAAGAAAAAAACCCTGAAAACATTCCCAAAAAAATTCCCTGCCCAAAAAAAAGATGGCGGCATCCACGGACCAGAACCGGCTCCATGACATCACCAGCGGCCTAGTACCTACTCGGTAGAACCGGTCCGAACCGGTAGGAACCCACCTCTGCTACAATACTTCTTTTGGGGCACTCAATCACTGCAGATTCTTCCATATCCAAAGCTTTCCTGGATTCAGAGCAGGACTGAAGAAAGAGCAACATTATTTTCTTTTGGGAGGACTTTAGTTGTGTTGCAGAAATTCTTCAAAAAGTTCATTTGCACAGCCCTGTTTTCCAAAGGACCTCACCTTATGCTATTCATGTTGCAAAAGCAGATACTTTACATGCAGCTCCAAATCTTGGAGACTGCCCTGCTCACAGTAAAGTATCCAGGAGAATTGAGGACAAGTGTTAGTTCACAGCATAGGTATAGAGTTGCACAGGGGGAAATAAAAAATATGGCATATACTTGACAAATGCATTACTTCATATATAAACAAAAGATGGCACACAGCGAAGACTACAGATAATGATGGATTCATTTTTTAAATAATCAACATTATTAGGTTTCAAAGAAAGATAAAATACAAAATAACCAAAAGGAAAAAATTGGGGGAAGGGAAACAAAATGGGAAAAGAGATTATTTTGTTATGTAATTCTAATGTTATTTTGATTGTATATTTATATGATGTTTTTGTGATTTTGTTTTAATTTCAAGTAATACTGTAGACACTCTACTATATATTTTTATCTGTACTGAAGATATTTAGAAGTTAATTATCTTTCTTGTCACTTTTTAACATTTCCCCCATTTTAGGAAGTGAAGGATTCATATAAATAATTCATACAAATATGAATTATGATTGGTAATTTTAACTGTTATCCTGTTTTGGTGTACAATATGATGTCTGATTGTGCAATTGCCACCAGCAAAGTGCTTTCTAGATGTCTTAAGTGTTAAATTCACTAACAGTGAATGATATGACTTGTAGTCCAGTATATTTGAAGTTCTTCTGATTAAGAATGGTTATATTACTCTTTATTTTTTTTATCTGGAAGTATGTAATAATTTTCCTGTTTTTGTTTTCCTCCTTTCTCCTTTATTTTTGCTTCCATAAAAACTAATATGAATTTCTAATGCAAGATAAAAGAGAAAGTATATAACAAAAGCTCATTAGCATAAAACAATTGCTTAGTAATAATTTGACTATATCCAAGATTTTTAAAAGTGATACAATATAAATTAGGTAGATGTTGCTTTTCCCCACACCACCAATTAATGCTAAATATATTTCATCACTACACTTTGTGTCAACTATCAGAACATTTTTTATATTTTTAATGTTTTCCTCGAAGAGTTGCCCAAACATTCCGGCTTTGCAGACCAACAGGCGGATAGGGATGGTTCCGCAAGAGAAGTAGGCAAGCACGCGCATGCACGTTGCCCCATTTGCGTGAGCGCACTCACCTGACACTTCCACAGCCCAGTTCTGAATGGCTCAAGGCCCAGTAGTGTGCCACGGCCTGGGGGTTAGGAACCTCTGCTGTAACTTGCCTCAATAATTGCTGCAAAGCAAATTATATTCATAACAAACACACACACACATAGAAATTGCCTTTTCAACTAGGTGGTTAAGGCAACTGATATTAATAACAGAAATAATAGATTTACCACTTAAAAATATTGCTTTCAGAATAATTAAGAATAAAGGCAAGCAGGTTATTAAGCTGATTCAATAGGAAAAAACATTTAATTTTTAAAAAAACCACAAGCTGACTAAAGCAGCATAATAAATCTTAGTCATTGGTGATGAAACCATGTCCAATATTTTCCACACTGAACTAAATAGCCAAAGATGCTGCTTTCCTAAATTCGTGATGGCAGTAACAATAGCGAGAATAAAATGTTTCTTTCTTTCCTCCTCCAGCCACTGCAAAAATTCTCCTTCACAGAATATAAAAAGCAAAAGTGTGACATAAGAGGCATGGCATTTCTTGTCACCAGAGGTAGAAATTACGATATTTCTATGAAAATAATTTGAAAACACATCCTACACTTAAGAAAATTACTAATCCCTTTACGGTTCCAAACGTCAACATATCAGCTGTTTTATGGTCACATTTTGATCCAGTCCAGGATTTCTTTCTATCGCTGTTGGCCTAAAGCCATTTTTCTTGAGTGTATTTCCAAGAAAGCAATTGACAAGCTTGGCACAGCTATTCCTGGAAATGTTCAATAGGTCATCTTCTGGAAAAGCGTGTTGACTGACAGATCAGAACAGATCTTGTTCCTCATTCCACCCAATACTTACAACCTCTGTCTAAATCTTCCTGATTTAGAGATATAATAATCTTAAACAACAGATAATCTGTAGCATTTGGCCTGGGCAGAAGAGTAAGCCTCAAGTTCTCTTTTGGCAGCATAGCAGCAGAAGCAACTTGCTTTGTTGTTGCCAACATACACTAAGCGAATTGCCTAGAGCTAAGATCATAAACCCATCTAGTAAATAATTGATGTTTAAGTTCAGAATACAATAATGTAAACGGCTGTATTTAGCAAGGAAGGAAGGGTGGTCAAACTGAAAGCACATAAAGCCAATATCTTATGAGTACTTCCGCATAGCTATTACTTATTTATAATAGCTTTTTCCCACTATTCGCTCAAAGTCCTATCTAGTGATCTTTGAGTTCATCACAAAATAGTCCCAGTGTAAAATTTGCTGACCACATTGCAAATCCCTGTCTTGTTTTGATTGCCTTTGTTGCTTCTGTGTTGTGGCTGCATGGTGTTGTCTGGCAGTGTGCCACTCATTTGAGGCATGATATGGGTTTTCTCCTTTGGCTTAGCTACCATCCTTCCATAAGTTCATCAATAGATCAACGGAGAAACCATCCACTTCCTGTTGTCAATCACAGCAGAACTGAGTGGGTTTGATTACAAAGCTATGCTTTTCTAGCCTGGTTTGTCAACCTTCCTCTCATGGTGTCATGGTTGACTTGCTATGCAGCCCCTTTTGCCACCAGACGACTGTAACGGAAGGGGGAGAGAAGGCATTGGAATGTAAGGGAGGTTTGGGAGCAAAATTTGAAATGCAGGTGTGCCGACTGGAGGCATGAGACAAAACCAACACCTCAAGGTTGCCAGCTAGGGAATTCCGAGACAGACAGATTGTTCCCAAAACAAAGAGAGTGCAAATGATTGGTGGACAATGGCAATGCGAGATCCAGGGGGGGGAGGAAGTGAAAGTTTTCCTATGCTGAAATTGTTAGAACTTTTCTACTTCTGTAACCACTTGGAATCTTCAGTAAAATTATATGCTTGGAGAGAAAAAATCTCCCAAGAGTTTCTTTTGCTGTCTAACCTAATCGAACGGTTGAAACATGGCTAATTTGAGCATCTCCTTTCTTTTTTTTAAAAAAGGAAGTAAAATAAATATGGGAAGATGCCAGTACCGGAATAGTCTAGGGAGGTTGCAGACAGACACTATAATGTCCATAAAACTGGCTACTTTATGCAGAAGTGGGTAACTGAAACTGAATAGCTGCTGAGTAATCAAGTATTTTTTCTCTAGGAGAAGGGATTGAAACTGAGAAATGTAGGAACTGAGAAATGTAGAGAAACGGGCAAACAAGAACAAAAGTTCAACATACTTTTCTGCACACTGTATTGTGGAAAAGTGTGTTGTGGAAAACCATTTGGGACTACTATGAATGCTGTTGGAATAAGAAGAAAATGCTACTTTTATAGCTAGGGATGCTACTTAAAGCTTGCCAAGGATGAAGTAAGAAAAAAGTGGTGGAGCCAATGGGAAAAATCAGTATTATTGTTAGTGTAGGATTGTGCCACAGTAAACTGCAAGAGGGAATCCATTTTTCAAATAGCCCTATAAATGTCGTCAATGCCACTGTCACATCAATAGTGAGAATATCTCAGCCTTTTCTCCACTGACCAATTAGAAGGCATAAAACTGGCATCAAGTCAATGCCTTGGCATCTCCTTGTTCTTAGGAAGTCAGTGTTTGTTTTTGCAGTGAATAAAATTGAAAATCTGGCCACCTGCTGGGTGGGGCATTTTAAAAATTGTCCTTCTGTTCATGACCAAAAGAATGCTGAACCTCAGTAAAGATCAGAAACCATGAGGCAGGGCAAGAAGGGAACTCTACTAATGGGAAGTTGCCCTCTCTGAAGCCCCAGCTGCACTTTAATAATTTGTTCACAATGGAAGTTAATCATTTCAAAAACAATAGTATGAAAAGATAGGGGCCATTCCTGATATTAGGGATGGGGGGGGACTTTTGCTAAAGAGCCCCCTGTTGCTTCACAGAAAAAAATAAATTTCTTATTACAATTTCCACCTTAACTTTATTATTTTATTATTTTTATTTCTTTTATACTTTTATATCCTTGTAAGCAGCCTTGAGTTGCCATGTATGAGTAGGAGGCAATATAAAATTTCTAAATAAATAAATAAAAACTTTTCCCATTTGGAATATATCTATCCCATCCTCTTATAGTGACTCTCTGATTGCTTTATCAAGCCTGCAGGCTTATATATATTTATTTGAAAGTAAGTCTCTTTAAATGTGTAAATGTACATGGCATTGCTATAATAAGAGTATGTGAACTGTACTGCAAAGCATTCCACTTATTTCATACAAAAGTCTCCAGATAATAAATCTGTAATTGGTTATGTGATATTAAGTTGAGCTCTATTATGCTGGCAAATGCTCGCCATTTTAATTTATGTTTAGAAGTAACTTGAACTTCATCCAAGACATTTGGTGGTCTCTTTGATTCCAATCAGCCATTTTGTCTACATATTTCTTTTACTTCCTTTTATGTTTTTTTCCTTGTGCATCATATGCTTGTCCCAGATGAACATAGAATGGTACACATGGATTAAATCAAGACCCATTTTAGGTCAATGTTATACTTTTTAACACCTCTTCCCTCTCCTTTTCTTCATATCATGTTTGCTTTTTTAGATACCTGGCAATATATTGTTGATTCATATTCATATTTAGGTTCTCTCCTTTCTTCGGATGCTTATTATATTGCTTTTTGAAGAGATCCATTCTGAAGATTGTGAATTGTTTTTCATATTAGTGTAAGAGTGTTTTCAAATGCTTTTGACTTAATCTAAATCTTAAATACACAGTATAGGAAGCAGTTTAACCAAGGTTATCCCTATTTCTACATCATTGCAGAGCTCCTCAGATGTTATTTTTGCTTTACTTCTATGACTCTCCCCCTTGTACTGCACAAACACAATTTCTTGCAAGTTCTGGAATATTTTCAGTGTGAAAATTATTCAATTATTGGGATCAAAAGGGTAGATTTTCTTCTAATAGTCTAGCACTGATGATATTACCTAGTTGGAGTAATGAAACATCTATAAGAAAACAACCAAGCTCTGAAAGTACCAAGGGTCCCTCCTTAATAGCAATAGCACTTAGATTTATACTGTATACTACTTCACAGTGCTTTACAGCCCTCTCTAAGCGGTTTACAGAGTCAGCCTATTGTCCCCAATAATCTGGGTCCTCATTTTACCAACCTGGGAATGATGAAAGGCTGAATCTACTTTGAGCCAATGAGAATTGAACTGCCAAACTGCTGGCAGCCGACAGGCAGCAGAAGTAGCCTACAGTACTGCATTCTAACCACTGCATCACCACAGCTCTTATATTCCATCTATGCTTAGTGCTTCCTTGTGGTCCCTAGATAATGAGGCAATGAAGAATTATGCGACCGCATCTTCAGTGCACAGCCTTTCTGATTTTATCTGAACATTCTAGTTCTCTAACTCTATCCCATTGGACCAGTCTGAATAGCAGTTACTTTTGGACACAGGTTTAGACAAAGCAAGAATTAGTTCCCATACCACCCACCCCCCAATAGATATATCATACTCTTTTTCCTTATTGATAAAACTATAGTCATGCATTGCCTGGGACAGGCATCAATACCACCTCTTACATTAAGAATGTACACTACAAGCCGACAGTCTAGTAAAAAATAAAAAGCACATTTCCAACATAAATGAATGCTGTTGATACTGCCACTCTCAGAAATAGGCATTAGAAAAACTGCTTTTGACCAGGGAACAAAACTATAATCTAAAACGTTCTTCAGAATGGCATCAATATGCCATCTAACAATTGTTATAAATAGCAGTGATGCCTTCATTTATTCTAAGCACTCACACGGAATACTAATTTAAAATTATTCATTCATTTAATTACCTCTTTATTAACATTCATTGAATTTTGAGCCATGCTGAGCTAAAAATAATTCCGTAAAACAATCTTCTTCTCCAACCTGGAGCCTTCTAAATATACTGGAATTTCTACAGTATCACCCTCTCTTATATCTCAGCATCAGTTGATATTTAATTGCCAATATTAAAATAACACATTGGTTCAGAAATTGCCCCGTGTAGGGTTTATCAGCACCTTCCTTTGGTTTTTGCAGCTGCTGCCTCAGGTTTCAATCTTCAGTGCATGCAGCACCCCAAGAAACACTGACGCACACAGTGCGCCAAAATATTCACACCATGCCCTGCTGTTCTAAGAATATAAACAAGGGAGAACAGATGCTTGACTTTACCAGCTCAGTTGCTTCCCCATTATGTGCAGTGACATTTCATCAAAACAGCAATGAGGAAATTAAAAACTAATGCTAATTTTAGAGAAGTCTTCTCTTATTTTTTTCTGGCTCCAATATACATGATCTACACTTTGCATGGCAGCATGACCTTCCCATGTGCACAACACAGAAACCACAAGCTTTGGTAGCACCTAAAGGAAGTAGTCCACTGTCTACTCTGAACTTCTTCCATTTCCCCAATAATGTAAGGCCACATAGCATGATGTTTTGAATCATTCTAGAACATTATATGGGAAAAAATACATTTAATTCTTTATCATTCAACCCGAGAGTATGAAGTGGTTTCACATGGATCTTAGGAAAAGTACACTGGTATGGATATTCTGTGTTTTCTTGCATACCATAAGAATATCCATAGTGATAGAGCTCAATAGGAAGAGATGTTGGTTTTGGGAATTGTTCTTTTGATTATGAATGGTTGCTAAGAATTCTACATTAGGGAGAGTGTAAAACAAATATTGGAAAGAACTGTATGCATTAGATAAGCAATCAGTCCAGGAATGTTTAATTGTACCCAAATAAAATGAGTTCTTATAAATAATCAGAAAGTTAACATTGACATGGAACATACCGTAGCATGTTTTATAAACTGCAAGTACTTTGGCAAATGTCATTGTGATAAACACGTAATTTTTAATGGAATCTAGTCATCACCATTATAGATACTAATGATGCAATCCATATTTGTACAGTAACTTGCTAGCTGAAATTATTTCTTCGAATGAATTGCATGAAAATCCACTTCAAAGAAAAAACATCATAAAAAATCACACATTTATAGAAGGGGCGTTGGTCCTACCTGATACGCTCCTTCTCGTAGTGGTGGAGACAGCAGCCAGGAATGGGTTAACTTTGTCCTTGACGCCCATTGGACTGAGTCTGCAACCTTTCTTTTGCCGCCTTCCGGCTGTCCTTCCCGCTTTTTTACGAA
>JANHFT010010057.1:0-11930 GCA_032467955.1 Pseudoxenodon macrops | reverse complement strand
ACACACAACTTACAACATCTGTTGTCAGAGTACATATTTATACCTTAACATCAACATAGTTTTTATAGAAATATCATATTCATTTATTTATTTATTCCATTTCACCATCAAATACCTATTTTTTCTCCTGTTCCCTTCTTATATATACTAATTCACCTAATTTTGCAACAACTTTCCAACTTTCTACTTTTCTCCTTCTTTCTCTCACTCTCTACTTCCCTAACCCCTTTCTCTCTCCTTTCCTTTTCCTACTTCTTTTCCTTTCCCCTCTCTTTTCTCTTTCTTCCTTCGTCTACTTCTCTTCTTTCTACTTCCTTTCTCCTCTCTTCCTCTTCCACTTTCCTACCAACCTCCCACTTGGATTCCTCCCGTCTTTAATATATATCATTTGTTTTGTTATCCTCCCACAATCTCTTACTCCTTTCTCACTACTATCGCTTTTAATTTTTAATAGTTTCTCTTTTACAAGGTATTTCCCCCTTGTTACTCTTTTAGAACCACTGCTAAACCCAGTGAAATAATCTCTATACATTTTATTTCATTTTATTTTGTCCAGAGTTCCACTGCTTAATTCAGTTTCAATTATTTCAATTTCATTTTCATTTTTTCCATATTCCAGCAATGGTCCAAATTCATTTTCACCCTTCCACATTTCTGTCCCTTCAGGAGTTTCAGGTCAGCAAGGACCACCAGTTCGGCTGAGATTCAATGGCTTTTCGGGAGCATCCGAGAAACACGTCGTCTCACCAAAACATTAGCCACACCCTCCTCACTCTAGCCGATTTGTTGGGAGCTAACTGTCCCGGGCGTCGAAAGACCCAGGATGAAACCTCCTCTTTATCTGTACTCCAAAGGTGGGCTAGAGTAGGCGGGGGGAAGAGAGAGAGAGAGAGGAAGGCATTTTGGGAAATTATTTTACGCCTCTCTCCTTTTGTTGGATTTCTATTAATTGTCCTTTCTTGTCCACCAAAGAATTCCTTCCTTCCACCCGCTCTAGCTGATTTGTTGAGGGCTAATTGTCCCGGGCATCGAAAAACCCAGGATGAAACCTCCTTCTGCGTATGGGCCGCACCGAAGTATGTGGGATAGAGAGGTCGTGGCCCATTGCCCAGGGCAAATTGGTGGGGACAAGTCAGCAGAGAATCGTCCATGGGATGAATGCCAGCAGAGAAGGAGGGGCAGCCAAGGGTACAAGATGAACATAATTGGTACCCTAATTTGAAAGCAAACTTGCTGAACATTTAATTCTAACTTACTTTGCTTACTGCAGAAGGGGAGTATGGCACCAGAGATTTTAAAAACAGTTTCCTTTTTCTTTTCTGGCCCCACTATTGCAACTTTGTCCTTGGTGATATTAGCTTTCAGGATAAACAGATTCAAAACAGAATTTAAAGGCATTGGAAGGGAACTGGGCTTCACAATCCCTCCAAATTCTAAATAAATATTTTTTTTTCTAAATTATTAGGCCATAAAATCAAATGAGAGATTTTACAATCTACCAAAATATAATAAACCTTCAAATCAGGTAAGAGTGGGATGGTGATAGTAATGGACAATTAAAATGTACACAAATGCTGATAAGAATCTTCCAGAAGGCAGAGGACAAGGGCTCAACTATCCTAGAGAAAAAAAGCTACCTGATCAGATGATCCTTGGGTGGTAAATGATTTAAAGAGGAATGAAAGCTGACAGCAATCAAATATGAACACTGACTTTTAGGAATATCTACAAAGTTCAATTCAATAAGTAGAAAATATTTGACAATATTATTGTATCACAAATGAACATATCCAGAGGAGAATGACACAAATAGGTTGGAAAAAGTATGCTTTTCACTAATACTTGCTTTTAAACTATAAATATTTTGGATTTTTTGACACAGAACTTTCTGCAGACTAGTGACATCCCATGCAAAGATAGATCTATTAACTTCAGGAAAGAGACACCTCTTTGTTTAAAATAAAACTGCAGGCAAATGCATATTTCAGTGTTCTTAATCTTTATATACAAAGTATAGAATACAGAGTATGGCCACTCCAGTGCACATCATCAAGAATTAAGATCAGATTCAATCCATGACTTAAAGTAACTGATACAATAAGTAGTCAGAATTCATATAACAAAATGTAGATTTTTTTGGGGACTGTTCTTTTTTATGGTTATAATAATACAGAATATGCATGCTTTAAAAATAAATAGGACATTATAACATTCCTAGACATTAACATAAAAAAGCACGGTCACCAACTTGCTGGGTGAATAACACAAAGTAGTAACTCCAAGTACCTGTTCTGTTTCCTTGCATCTCTAATAGTGAGACTGTTATCCTTAGTAGCTATTCAGTAATGACAGCCCTTTCCTTATGATTTGCAACTGGATCAACTTATTGCTATTAATAAAGCTAATTAAGGCCAAGAGGAGAGCCCTTTGGAAATGTGGAAGGCTTGCACAGCACTGGCATGGTTGTCAACACTAATTTCTCATCCACATAACAGGATCTCATGCAATACTAAAATCTCCTCCACAGTATCTGATCTTAAAAGTGGCTTTGCCATATGAAGGCATGGCATTTGGAGACTCCATAGAGGAAGAGGTTACCAACACTGGTCATGAGGGCAATATAGCTGCTGAAGCAATCAACGTTTGCATGTTAAGGTCAACTGCTAGGCAATGTGAGTGAGAATATTGGACGGTTGCTAAAGTTGTGCCCAGATGTAGACTTTCTATAATTTCTGAGTGAGCACTGTGGAGACAGAATATTTGATGGGCCTTTGATTGAATCCAGTTGTGATGAAGTTTAGAAGCTCATTGAAACAGCTGCTGGATTACTGAAGAATCTACTTCTCCAAATTTCAAACCAGTGCACAGACTCTCTATAGTAGCTTTATTCCCAAAACGTTGCCTCCATAAAATGAAGGCACTTATAATCTGTGATTTGATATTGTATGGGTGGTTGACTTTACAACAGTAGATGTCATTTTGGCTCATGCCAAGAGACAATACAATGCACTCCCATTCAGGTCCAAGTCTCTGAGCAAGTTTGCTAATCTGTTGATCGGTTGGTGATTTCTTCAAAGTCTTTTGTGGAAATCTGAGTAGCTGATCATCTAAAACAAAGAAAAGAAAAAAAGCTCAGATTTTAATGCTGACCTAAATTATTCGTTTCAGAAACAAAACTTAGATCAGCCCTTTATACCAATATAGACAAATTTCTTGTGCATCTAATTACACTTGGTCAGATAAAGTATTCAATATAACCATATTTTTCGGAGTACTCCCCCCCCAACCGCTGAAAATTTGGGTGCGTCTTATACTTTTCAAAGCTTTTTTTCAGACCTAATGAGGTGCTAGAGAGTGAAGCAATTTTGCAAACTTTTTTCATTGTTACTCCCTCTGAAGAAGCTTTTTTTCAGCCCTAACGAGGTAATAAAGATCTTCCCAGTTTTGCAGGGCTTTTTCATTTCTTCTCTTTATCAGCTGTACTTTAGAAGCTTTTCTTCAGCCCTAACCAGGGGATAAAATAATGTGCTAAAGCTGACCAGTCTAAGGATGCTAGCCAGATGAATACCTGGTAGGCAGATTTCCCCCCCTATTTTCCTCCCCCAAAACTAATGTGTGTCTTATACTCTGAAAAATATGGTAATCATATTTATTATTTAGCATATGATGAGAACATGACAGAAGAGAAGTAAACATTTACACACAATCCACATAATAATATACAAAACTTCTATGGGGGGTATGGCAGTGGTCAGGCGATCGTCTCTGGCGTTGCTTTGTACAGATCTTCTGGGGAACCAGAAATGCCTGTCGCAGACAATCTTGCACAATAGATTTAATAGTTTGCATATAAGTACCACAATCGCAAACAGGGAAATCTTTCCACCCCCACACATACAGAGCAGAGGCACTTCTTCCAGTATCATACCTAATTCTGTTCAATTTCATCCAGAAAGAGGGAGGCAGGTCAAAATCATGTGGTTTTGATTCAATATAATGAAATAGGATAGCAATAGTCATAAATAATCTCAATTAAATAATAAAAAGGTTTAAAAAAAACCTCTTTATAGCTGTAATTTAAAAGCCAGAACTCATTAGATGCCCAAATTGAATTTGATAAGTTATTTCCCATCATATGTATTCTAAAATGGGAATTGTATCATTGTACAGCAGGGGTTACCAACTCCTAAGCTGTGGCCTGCTACTGATGGATGAGTGTGCAAAGTTTCATTTGCTTATGTGCGGGATTTAAGTTGCATGTGCAAAACCCTTTGCTCCTGGTGCCGAAACTGCTGAAAACATTGCCGCCAGTCCACAGAACCAAAAAAGTTGGGGACCCCTGCTGTATAGGATGGCTCAGGGAAACTTTTATTTATCAAACTTGACACTCATTTTCTGCTTTATGGCAGGGTAAGCAATAGAGTGCTACTATAGATATGTTGGATTTACTCTAATTAGCATAGTCACATATTATGGGAACAGTTATTGAAAATAACCGGAGAGCCAAAAGCAGCCTGCCTCTATTTTACAAAGTTGTTAAGCATCCAGGAAACTTCCACAGGAAGTATGGTGAACTGAAGATGGTTCTGTGAAAGCAGAGCTAACAAACACAGCAAAGACCAAGGAACCAGTAAGTAGAATGGTTCCTGGGAATCTCCCTGGGTTAGTTAGGTATCAGTGCTGGGAAACATTAGCCATCTTGCTTGCAACCATGGAGACTATTAAACCTCACTTTCTTATCACTTGCAGAAATTGATCATTAAATACCTCTAACCGATTCCTTCAACAAGTTTGAAACACTGAGTAAATCTGCCTTCAATGCTAAAGGAAATAAACGTCTAACCATAAGCTTAAGAATTTAAAGAATCCGGAATAAACAACAAAAAAGTAAATAAGATATAATCAGATTAGGGATCTAAGAAATATTGAAATATTGAAACTTATTAAAGATTTCACAATTAGAGGTAGTCCTCAGCTCATGACCCCAATTGAGTCAAAAATTTATGTTGGTAAGCGAGATGCTTGTTGAATGAGTTTTAGGAGAGACATTTGCTAAATGAGCTTATAAATAATTTTACGACCTTTCTTGCCATAGTTGTTAAATAAATCACTGCAGTTGTTAAGTGAATCTGGATTCCCTATTGACTTTGCTTGTCAGAAGATTGAAAAAGGTGACCACATGACCCAGGACACTGCACCTATAATAAATATGTGTCAGTTGCCAAGAATCCACATTTTGATCACATGACCATGGGGATGCCACAATGGTTGTAAGTTTGAAAAATGGTTATATGTCCTTTTTTCATTGTACCATTGTAACTTTGTACAGTTACTAAATGAACCATTGTAAGACAAGGACTACCTGTAATTATAAAGAACAGCTTCTGGTGGAAAATAGATTCTGTTCTGGTTTTTACAAGATACAACAAAGATAAGCAATTTCATGACATGGACACTAGAGGGGACGAGGGCTTTTAGGAAGAGGAAAGAACTCTAGCCTGTAAAAAATATTGCTAAACAATGTAATAATGAAAATAATGAAAGAGACTTTTAAAGAATAGAATAAGAAAATAGTAGTTGCAACATCAATAACATCAATAATGATGTCTGCTTCCATGGATAGACTGTCCAAAAGATGTTAAGGAAAAAAATGACAGAACAATTTTTATCTGACAATATAGAGATATCAAAGTTGGTTTACAATTCACAGGCCAAGAGAATAAGTTAGAAAAAAGATGTTTCACTGCATCTACAAAAGAAACTGGCTGAGGTTTTAAAATTTAAAAGAAACTGCAAACAACAAGCCAAAACAGTGACTTCAATAATTTTGTCCTATTGGATCTATAAAAGAGATTTGTTAAATAAAGCCTTGAAGAATTCTGTGCAAAGGGACAAAGAAGAAATGAAATTCTATAACATTTGAATGAACTAAAGGTTGAGACTGTTGGAAGTGATACAGAGGAATATAAAGATGGTTCATTTGAGAGTTTCCAGATTTGCAGATTGGTGTAGGGGGGAGAGGGCATGGTTCCCCTCTTGCCCACTGCTTCTGCGGCCTGGTTCTGAATGGCTCAAGATTGGGAAACTCTGATTTATTTGATTAATGTTAAAACAAGATATGTTTTTATTTCTGCCAACCCTTTATGCACTTTCTGCTGACACCAGGACTGAAAAAAAATGTTTCATGGTTTTGTTTATAGATAACAAATGTATTTGGAATGAAGTAATAAATGTTTGTAACCATACACAGAATGAAGAGTCACTAAATTTGTCTATATTTGTTGTGATGAAGGTCAGAAGTTATTCCTTAGTATATCCTTTATTTACTTATTTACTTACTTCTTTATTGTATTCTTACGTCACTCTCTTTTTTCTTCCTATTCTCTTTTATTTTTTAAAGTTTAGTTTGTATTACCGGTAGAATGTAGTATTCTAATAAAAATTCTTAAAAATAAAGATACTAACCATCCTCCAAATATTCCATTTATCTTTTTCTTTGTGGAATTGAGTGCCATTGTTACTCTGTAAAGTATTTCAAACAGCACAATACACACCATTCTCATAATCTTAAATGAAGCAAAATGTTTCTATATAAAACCTACCCAGAGCAGCAATGATCAAGTTATGAGTCCTTAGAGAACACTCTTTAGAGAGCACTTTGTGACATATGTAAATAAAACACAGTAGATAGACTACTGAGAACAGACTGGATATGACATTACATGTTGTTCTAAAGGAAACAGTTCTTATTTTTAGAAGTCATAGAAACATAGTTGAAAAGCAGCGCTAAAATACAATCCCCTGCTCAGTACAAGAATCCAAATTAAAATGTATAGGTAGTTGCCTAGAAACCTCTTAAACTCATGCAATGAAGGGAAAGCTACCATTTCTCTGCACATCTCTATTAAACTCTTCTTGTTAAGAATTTCATAAATATTCAACCAGGCCAGGGGACAACAACCCACGGCTCCGGAGCCGCATGTGGCTCTTTTATCCCTCTTCTGTGGCTCCCTGTTTTCATCCCTCTGTTGCAGAGAGAAGCAACTGGGGCTGATTCTCCAGCTCCTAATTTTTTGCTGGGTCTCGCGGGTGCTTCTTCTGGCCCTTGTTGGTGCTGGGCACACGTCAGTTGCTCGGGAAAATGTGTAACCTGCTCTCAGGTCAGATTTATATTCCTTGCAGGAATGCAAATAACCAGCAGTCTGCAAGGAATATAAATCCTTCCATTCTTCACCATCCAGTCAGAGCTAAAGAAGCTTGTTGGATGAGAAGCAAAATGTCTTCAACGAAAAACAAGAAAGTCCAGTTACCTCCTGAAAAAAACACATTTGGGGACAACCATGACCTGGATGACTGAGAATCTCCACAGACATTCAACCAGGCCTTGACCTTTTTTTGTATGGCTTTATTTCAGGTATCTGAAAAGTCTTTCGTCAGTCTTTCTTCCTTAAGGCTAAGCATTCCCAATTTCTGCAACCTCTTTTCATAAATTGTACATTTTCCAGGGATTGAAATAGAATTGACAAACAGAGAACTAAGCAATAATGCTGAAGGTGTTGAGATGGTTTGCTTGGCTCCATTTTCTATGCCTTTATCTGGGCATTGATTTCTAATTTTAGTTGCAAAAGTAACACCACCGTAAGCTAGGTACATGAATAAAAAAGCAGACTGGTTGAAAAGAGGTTATGCTCAAAATAGTAGCAACTATTGGTGCTAATGGAACACAGTGGGAATGTCTCAAATGATTCTTAAAAGGCCGTATGTTCCTTGAAACACTGCAGCTATAGCAACCGCTCACCACTTGCTTAGTTTCCAGGAAAGCCTCGTTCTGTTCTGTTTCTGCTCCTGGCAATTTATGACATGATAAAATCATTTCGAGGGTAATTCCACACTTAATACTGACATCACTGTCATGACTACTTTATCAGGGTGATAAGTACCACTTAAAATTAACTGGAATTAGACATGCTAACTGAACATTCTTGCTTTCTACCCTCTTTTGTGGTAGTGTGGTTTTACAGATTTTCCAGACCAGGTCCCTGAAAGTTTTAGCTGTCTTGGCTAACACAAAATAAATAGAAGACAAAAGCTGAGAAAAAGATAAAATATATGGTAGTATTTATCTGGAAGTTCCCCTTTAGTGCATGACGTTATTGGCCTAATTATGGTGATAATAATATGCCATCATGACAACTGTTAGAAATCACATATACTTTCTCTAGGAGGAACTGCTCTTAGCCAATGGTCTACCTAACCCAAAATTAGTAAAATTGATTAAAAGTTTTCCAAGCCAGACTGGGAGAAAATTTATTAATGCCATTCATATGGATATATTCATTATATTAAAATTGTTCCATCCTGGATATTTTAATGAAAGGTTCTAAATTTTAATCTTCATGTTACTCCTTTTTTATTTTATTTATAGCCTCTCAAAAGTATGAATGGAATATTTGCAAAAGAACAGCAGACCAAAAAGAACTTCTCATTAAGACTATTTCTAAATAAGCAGGTACACAGATAACAGCTTTAAAACACCTGAGGTCATGAACTTTGATTTTCTGTCACAGCTGCTCATTCTAGTAATAAAAATAATTGCCATTTAGGGGAGCTGTTATATAATGCAGTTAATCTCCCAGGATTTTGGTATCATAAGTGGCAATGTCTCTTTAGGAAATTTTAGCACAATGTAGATAACTTGTCCTGTATATGCACCTGGCAAAGTTGTGTCTCATATTAGTCTATTAGGCCTGAGCAGAAAAAAAAGCTTATATAATTGAGAACTCAAGTCCTAGCAGAGACACATTATGTTTGAACAAGCTCTTTGCTGGTGCAGTATTGTCTGTTTTTTTGTTTATCATCCTTTAATTAATAGAAAATAAGTAAGAAGAGCAATCTGTCTTTACCTTGATTTCTCCCCTGTTAATAGACATATCTAATTAACATTAGACAAGCAGGGGGCAACCTGACCCATTCAGAGAAGAACAGCTAACTGGTCATACAACACCAGCATTTCCAGTATCCTGTTAACAAATCACAGCTGTGCTGCAATATGTTGGGTATGCTCCAAGTTGTGAAATGCTGTCCAAGAGGTCTATTGCTGACATTACATAAGCTACCATTCAAAAGAATTTGGGTGAATCCATTTATTAACTGGGAACAAAGAATGTCAATATGCTATTCTGCAAACTGGAAAAAGACACAGATTTAGCAGATTAAACAGCACCTAACTGCTGCTCCCGTAATAATTGCATTTTTTTTATGATTCTCTCAGTCTTCATAAAATTAATGCTGTTAAAAGTGGCACTGCCAAGCTATGTGGTATGTCTGCCAAAGTTGACACCCAGCTGACAATGTCAGAACTCTCATAGCTGACCATCACTGTTTTGTAACAATTGTCAGATACTTTTGGGTTAAACCATTCAGTTCCATTCTTTCTTAAGTTTAATTTACACTATCTTATTTACTGTCTTTTCATCCTGCTCAGAATAACAGTGGAATAATGAGCCTCATGAAATTTTCTGGAAGCCACACACACTACTTGCAAATGATGCATGTTCAAAAGACTGAAATAAGTAGATGTGGTAAAAACAAAGAGCAGTCATGGACTCATGAATGAGCCAATGAATATAAATGTTGCAAACATTCTACCAGTCACAAAAGGAAGATTTGGTGAAAGTGTCACCATTGCAAGGCAGGTATTTCTTCCTGATCAAGGATTAAAAATCAGCAGGCAAAGAAACCTAAACTAAATTCTAATTATAAGATGATAAGATAGTAGAGTGATCTTTTTTGAGCCATACAGAGAGAAAAGAGTTAAATATTTGTTTTTTAATGCGGCCCTACAACAGGCATCCTCAAACTACAGCCCGCGGGCTGGACCCGGCCTGCCGATACAATGCATCCAACCCGCACACTGGTGGGATTCAGCCCCTCCCCCTGTCCCACCCCTTGCCCCAGCACTCCCATCCACTCCTCGCATGGCTGGCTTTTCCTGGCTAATGGGGGGGCTGGGGAAGAGGTGCCTCACCTGCCGTGGCTGCCAGAGTGCATGGGGGATGGCCAGGGACTTCAAGACCCATGTCTAGCAGTAGGGACTCCGCATCTGGCCCTCGAAGAAACAGGCATGGTGGCGAGAGCACTTGCACCAGCAGTAGGCAGAGGGGTGAGGGCGAATGGTGTGGATCATGTGCCTGCTCCATTCCATGTGGCTGAAACAAGGCATGTGGTTGCCCAAAGCATCCAGCCCATGGGACCGCATTCTTCTCCCCGTGCCTCTGTTTTCGGTTACTGTTCCCACTGTGGCCGAAGACAAGGTAAGTGGGGTATGGGGTGGCTGCTGCCTGCTCCCTCTCGTCTCTTTTGGCTTGCAGTTGGAGATCAGGTCACTGCTGGTGATCTCCTTGGCCCCCTCGTGGGTCTTGCCCTCGGCCTGAAATGTATTCCCTCGCACATCTGACTGCAGTGGTGAGTGTAAGAGAGGGATGCTTTGCCAGCAGGCCCTACAGGAAAGTGCGGCATCTCCCCATCTGCTACCAGACCCAACCTGCGGTGCCTGGCCAGGCTTCCCTGAAACATTGTGGGGGATGGGGTAGGAAACGGCACCCACCACAATGCTGGAGGAACAGTGCCTTTAAGCACCCTGCCGACTCGCCAAGTCGCACGGAAGGAAGCCTGGCTATTCATGAGCTGCACCTACCCAGAATTTGGCTGCAACACTTCCTTTCCAGTGGCGGAGATGGATGTCCTCCTTCAGGAGCGGGCAGTCGAGTGGTAGAAGGACGGGCAGCCAAGCAGCAGTGGGGGGGGAGAGAAGGCAGCGGCAGTTGCTGCACCCACTCCCTAGTTCGCTCACATCTTGCCAGCTCCACTTTGCCAACAGGCACACATGCTCAGAACGGAGATGCAGGGGGGCAGCAAGGCAGAAGGCTGCCTTCAGTCCAGGGAAGAGATCACAGGAGGAGCTGCGTCACTCGGGAAGCACCCCGAAAGCGCTGTGAGCTCTCGCAGGTCCATTAGGCCAGTACCATCGCTGAGGCAAAGCAGCCAGCTAGAGTAGGGGTGGCAAAAACATGCCATTCCAGCAGGCAAAAGGCAGCCACCACGAGAGGGGAAAGCTGGATCCCAATCGGTGCTACGGCAGCCCAAGCCCAGACGGGATTGTGTTCCTCCCCCCCATCTCTGCTGGGCCTGGGAAACCAGGGCTTCGATGGGGATCTGGCTTTCCCCACTCATGGTGGCCGTAGCCTAATGGACCTGCACAAGCTGCTAATAGCCTTGGTGGTGCATGAGGGGAACGCACCTTTCTAATTTGCCCCTTTGCCTCCTTCAGGCTGTACAGGGAGTTGCTACCCAGGAGCTGCCAGGGGCACAGACTCCCCCCCCTCGAGGCTGTGCCTTCTTCACCGGGGCTGTTTGGCAGGGAGAGCAGACCCCCACTCTGTCCTGCAAGGCTGCAGCTTCAGAGCACTTTTGGGGCGCTGCCCGAGTGATGCAATTCCTTCAGACGGAGCCCCAAGGCTGCAGTCCTTTCACTGGACTGAAGGCAGCCTTCTGCTTTGCAGCACCCTCCCCCCGCCGCATCTCTGTTCCAAGCTTGTGTGCCTGTTGGCAAAGTGGGGCTGGCAAGATGCAAGCAAGCTAGGGAGCAAGCGCAGCAGCAGTCGCCTTCTCCCCCTCTCACTTGGCTGTCCGTCCTTCTCCCACTCGTCTGCCTGCTCCTGAAGGAGATAGCTGTCTCCACCATAGGAGAGGAAGGCGGGTAGGTCTGGCTTGCCAGTGGACCAGCACTGCTGAGACCCCGAGAGAAGACGCACCTTTTCTCCCTCTAATTGGGGCTGATCATTTGGGTATGGTTTATACTCCAAATGTAGCTTTTTCAAAGCTTTTTTTCAGACCTAACGAGGTGAGTGAAGAGTGAAGCGATCTTTGCA